>CM060964.1:254714804-254947304 GCA_030765045.1 Tenodera sinensis | reverse complement strand
TATGGAAACTTGAAGAAAGAAATGAAAGTAATGTAGATAAATTAGTAAAGTGTAGGGTAGAAGACATAGAAAGGCAAGAGATATGGGGAAGTTTAGAAAACAAGAAATCATTACAATTCTACAAGCAAATAAAAAGAGGTTGGGGGCGAGAACCATATGTGGATTATTGTAACAGACAGGAAAAAGAAGGACTAGCGTGGATGAGAACAGGAGCAATATTTTTAAGAGGGACAAGAAGCGGTAAAATAGGAATATGTGAAATGTGCGGTGAGAAAGAAAGTATAGAACATTATTTGACAGAATGTAAGGAATTAGCATTATGGAGGAAAAAGGTTTGGGAGAAAAAATGGGAAAAAATAGAGGGGAAAATGGTAGCCATAAAAATGTTAACAGTGAAAGAGGAAAGGAAGGCTAGAAGTATAGGTGAGTTTTTGAAGAAAGTAAGAGAAAAATGGGCAAGAAAAGTAAAGAGTGTAAATGAAGAAGGCAGAGTGGGGGAGAGGGACAATTAATTAATATAAGATGGAATAGATTGATCAGAGCTACCTGGGAGGCAAATGGCCTGGGTGCCATGCAAACCAAGGTAGCAATAAGGTTATGTAAAATTTGTATGTAGTTTAGGTTAGAGTAGGATAATTGTAAAAGTTATGTAAAAGAATTGGTACAAATAAAATTCATTCATTCATTCATTCATTACTATCTTTTAAAAAATTAATATTAAAATCTCCTGTTATTGTAACTCCAGTTTCAAGTTTAAAATATTCTGAAATGAGTTCCAAAAGGGAATATTTGCAAATCACTACCTGGATTCCTGTACACATATATTGTCACTGTCTTATAATCAATCAATTTTACAATATGAACTTCAAACTGTTGCTCCACTTTAAGTGCTCAAATGTTATAACAGGTAGGAAATTAATGCCAGATTTTACATATATACATAACACCCCCCCCCCCCTCCCATTTTTCATGATTTGTCTACAGAAACTACCTGATAGTGAAAAATGTACTATGTTATAACAGCTCATCTTTCATTCTTTAACCAATGCTCTGTAAGACTGAGTGCATCTACCTTGTTTGGATCACTCTGCAATAAAATATCTAAGCTTTCTTTTTTGTTTCTAAGGCTCTGTATATTTAGATGGAAAATTCTTAATTGCTTACTATTATTCCTTTGTGGAGAAACATCTTCTACGTGTTTTGTAGAAAATTTATCATCCCTAATGTAGCTGTTTCCCATGTTTTAAAGTGCTATACTTTGAGTCAATTTCAGAAGTAACGTTCAGGTGTGTTAGGAAAGACATGGCTGACTGAATTTTGCCTTTCACTGTTAAAACGTCTAACAGGAATGAAGTGGGAATGTTTCAGAGCAACTCTTAACACGACATACAATGCATATATAAAGCCATTATTTACATATTGCAGAAAAGTTCTTGCAATAGCACATACAAAAATCAATCAAATCTTTCAAAACTGAAGTCTGAGACTAATTACAGGTGCTATTAAAACCACGGCAATACCAGCTATGGAAATACTAACCAACCAATACCCCATTGAATATGAAATAGAAAAAACAGCTCTATTCAACACAAAGTTCATCAGACTCCCATTCAATACATGGAACAAGAAATATTTTATACATACACTAAAGACTCAGGATAGCTTTCTTTCCAGAATTCAAGATCTCCAGAAGAATGTAAACCTTCCTAATTCAAAGGAAAACTTCATATATAAAGTCAATCCAACACAAACATTAGACATTCATCCAAGGCGACCAACAAAAAAGGAAGAAAGCGACAAAGTAGCAACAGCCTTTCTCCCCTACATAAGGAACGTCTCTGACCGGATAGGCAAGCTTCTGCGCTCACATGGAGTTGATACTGTCTACAGACCGACAAACAAGATCAAAGACCTCCTGAGATCGGCCAAAGACAAACGCCACCCACACACATCTGCAGGTGTATATAAAGTTCCCTGCATTTGCGGCAAAGTATATATAGGCACTACCATGTGCAGTGTGGCCACCAGATTAAAAGAACATGAGCGTCACACCAGATCGGGACATACAGATAAATTGTCTGTGGCAGAGCACGCCTTGTTATTCGGCCATGATGTCAACCTTAAAGAAACCGAGTCCTGTCTTCTGCAGTTAAATACTATGCTCGACTACAAAGGGAAGCCATAGAAATCTACAAACACAAAGACAACTTCAATCGCAAAGAAGAAATACTACGTGTACATAAAGCATGGATACCGGTTTTAGATAAACTTTCAGACGCACACAACAGTTATAATAAAACCCCACCTACAACTGGCCAATCACTACCGTAGCCAGCACAACAATGCCCCGCCCACCCCCACCCACATAAATAACCGTAACGGACGTTAACGGTCAAAACTTCCACTACTTCTCTGCTCCCACATTCAAACTCTGACCAGTGCAGTGGAGGATTGTGTTTACCCTGATGATGCCAAGCGTAGCACTTGGCGAAACGTTGGTATCTACCATTCCTTCTAGACCATGGCCTACAAGCCCGGAAGAACTAAACATTTCAAATTAGACATCACACATTATGTACACCTGTCAGAAGAAGTTGAGAAAAGTGACACTCCAACTAGCGTTCTAAATTTGGCATTGGAGACAATCCATACTAGATTTCCAGATGTCTCCATATTTATACTGATGGATCACTGATATCAAAACCAAGATGGAGCAGGGGCTGGAGTCACGTGCCACCTCTTTTCCTATTACAAATCTTTCAGTTATGAAACAACAAACTTTGATGGAGAAATTGAAGCAATTCGAATGGCCCTATAAAATCTTTTGTATAGTATTTCACATTTTCATCAAGCAGTTATTCTCTCAGATTCGAGGCCGGCAATTACTTCCAAGTTGTCACTAAATAATCAAACTGTTATAGAATGTTGGAAAATCCTTACCCATCTAACAGCACTTCAAAAACACCTAGTCTTCCAATTGATACCAGCTCACTGTGGACTGAGTGGTAATGACAAAGCTGATTTTCTTGCAAAGAAGGGTACCAGCGGTGTACAACAATCTATAGTTAATCTACCATTTTATGCAGCTAAAAGATTAGTCAACTCTGAATTCAAAAAAATTATTGCAAAATATTACTATGAAAAATCAAAAAGTAAAAGATGGGAACTACCAAACATTCAAACAGTAATTCCTGAGTATCTTCGAAAAGTGGCAGTTGCAACCTTCAGGTTGATTACAGGACATAATTGTCTGGCAAAACGTTTGAACAGAATTGGGATATACTCATCAGTCTGTCCTCTATGTGATCTGCAAGAGGAAATGGAATATGAAATATGCCCGGCCACTTCTAGCGCACCATCCATCAGTGAAAAATATTGGAGAGCAAGAGGACTAATGACTTACTTGTCAGAAATCCAGATTAGCCAACAACATATCTATTTGATATAAAAAAGCCTTTATTATTGTATTTGCAAGCATTTTCTTACCTTTGCCATTGAAGTGCAGAGCATAGTGTCTGGCAAGTGTAAAGCTTCCAATGTACCTGTTTACAAGTTGTACACTGTTAAAGCTTTTACAGAAATTAGAAATTAAGTTAGCCTTTTCACTATGAATGGGAGATTTGGAATAAAGTCATGCCTTTTGGGTAATTTTACAAAAGCTACATTTGCCTTTGTGGAATGGAAATCTTTGAATTCAAGCTGTATATAATATGATCTCCGGTAAAGTCAAGATATACATTGTTTGTACCACTAATTATTACAACAGAGTCCTCTGTAGTGAAGTCCTTGGTTTCTTTCAGTGCAGAAGTTGGGTACTTCAGCTATGGTTGCCCCTGGCTTCACTGTAGCCCTGCTTCAACTTCTTGCCTAGATTCATTAATTTAAGTTGCATCCCTCGAGCATAGCTGTCACCACATTGCAGTTGGAAGCCTACAAGTGAAGAGTATTTTTGTGTTTGGTTGTACTTATGTATTGTTACCGCGCCCGCCGCATCTAATTGCCGACAACAGCAGTGTCACCCATCGCATTATTGTCGGCACTACCGCAAAGGAGCCGAAGGAAAGAGACAGAGCATGGCCGCATTGTTGGGGCGCTTGCCGAAAGAGAGAAAAAGGATAGAGACTTCGAGAATCTTCCGCTTTGTATTTCACCGCAATAACTGAACTTTCCAGAATAGTGCCTGGGAGATATAAATAGCGGTAAAGTGCGACAGAAGAGGTCAGATGTATGTGAAGCGTTGAGTAGTCGTGCCGACGGAAAGAAGACACGTATGCGAAGCGTTGAGGAGTCGTGCCGACAGAGAAGGGACAGTTGTTGTGTTACTAGTTCGGAGCCGTGCTGTGAGTGAATCGGAAAAGACTTTCTTGCTGTTGCAACGAGTGTAAAAAGTTACTGTTTACGGAAATAAAAGTGTATCTTTATCTCGACCACATCTGTCTTCTTTACTTTACACCCAACCAAAGTCACAGTATTGATGTATGAAATATTTATTTTCATAGTTCACTGGCCTTTTCTATTTTATACAAAAGTATTTTACCATTAGTAAAAATACATCCAATTCAAAAATATTTACATACTTTGCAGTTTACTGTGTAAAGGATGACTAAATTTTGGGATGTTAAACTACCTTATGGAACAATACAATGAGAACTGAAAGAGAGAGAGAGAGAGTGAGAGAGAAGAGTTTAAATCAAGAATTAAAGTTGTACTGATGTATTTTAACTTTTACACATTGTTTTTTTGAGAGAGATCTGAACCTTTTGGAAGCTGCTTAAAAAACCAACTGTAATTAAAAACCTTCATTTTACATGTTTACATGGTGACAGATTGTTCAAGTGTGAACTGCTTGGCAAGCAATAATTTAGATGTGGTACATTTACTCTCATTGTGATATTTTCAAAAAAATATGTAAAATATGCATAGACAATTTTTAATAATAAAAGGGTCAAGTAAAGGCAATAAAAACTTTTGTTTTCTAAAGTGGGTTTTTATGTTTAAAAAAATCTGATGTGTTGCACTCACATGACTTTCTCTACTCTTGTACTAACCATTCTTACAAACTCTTATTCCTATATCTTCATGTTAGTTGATATAAACATTTGTACAACTTATCTTGTTGCTTATTTCCTTGTAGGTGCAAGAGTAATATTAGAATACAGTAGGCTTTGAGCGATAGTCCAATCTTTTAAACTTTGAGATCCCGTTTTCTTTGCATGCTTAACATATAAACTCCGAAATGGTTCACTCTACAATAAAATTTATTTAGACATAAATTGTATGTTTTAGCGAGATCTACATTTTTTGTACAGTAAGGTTTTGTCTATCAGAGTAAACAGGACTGCTTAGGCTATAGTCAGAAAATTCAAAATGTACTTTTCATTTGTCATACAGATAGCTTAAGCATAGGACATTTTAATCAAAATCGTTAGAGCCATTTTCAATAAAATCAAAATTTTCAAAAAATTTTCCATGTAAAGGGCAGTTTAGGGAGGGGCTATTTTCTTCAAAATCTTTGTGTTGCATCCTTAAAAGACATTAAACTTCAATATCAACTTTGGTTATTAACCAGCTTTTTGTTTTTGAGTTATGCTAAGCAGGCAGACAGACAGACAGACAGACCTTTTTCTTAAAATGACTTTTTTTATTCAGGGGGGTCTCAAAACATTATTTCCGGTGAAATCTTGACATTGAATTTTTGGGTGGAATACAATACTTCTATTTGCCAGTAGTGAAAGTAAAAATGGTAGAAAAAGCCAACATAAACGGTGGCATTTTAGTCACACAATTTAATTCATATAGATTCACTTTTAAATTTAGGATAGATCTAACACATTTAAAAAAGTATTTTGCTCTGACAATATAAACATAAATTATATTTGTCCTCATGGAAGTACATAACTCTTGTAAACCATAAAAGCTGCTGTTATAGCCAAAAGGTAATTACAACAGCAGTTCAATAAGTAATGCAACACATTTTTTTTTCTGAAACAGGGGTTGTTTTATTCAGCATTCAAATACACCATGTTATTCCCCAATCTTTTAGCTACACAACATAATTTTTCAACGTAATCTCTGTTCAATGCTACAGCTTTATGCCACCTTGAAATGAGGGCCTGTATGCCTGCACGGTACCATTCCACTGGTCGATGTCGGAGCCAATGTCGTACTGCATCAATAACTTCATCATCCGCATAGTGCATCCCACAGATTGCGTTCTTCATTGGGCCAAACATATGGAAATCCGACAGTGCTAGAAATCCTACAGGCTGTAGGGAGAATACGGAAGAATAGTCCACTGAAGTTTTGTGAGCTCCTCTCAGGTGCAAAGACTTGTGTGAGGTCTTGAATTGTCATGGAGAAGAAGAAGAAGTTCGTTCAGATTTTTGTGCCTACGTACATGCTGAAGTCGTTTCTTTAATTTTCGAAGAGTAGCGCAATACACTTCAGAGTTGATTGTTTGACCATGGGGTAGGACATTGAACAGAATAACCCCTTCAGCATCCCAGAAGACTGTAGCCATGACTTTACCGGCTGAGACTATAACTTTGAACTTTTTCTTGGTAGGGGAGTGGGTGTGGTGCCACTCCATTGATTTCCGTTTGGTTTTGGGTTTGAAGTGATGAACCCATGCTTCATTGCCGGTAACAATGTTTGACAAAATACTGTCACTATCAGCCTCATGACTAGCAAGCAATTCCACACAGATGGTTCTCCTTTGCTCTTTATGGTCTTCGGTTAGACATCGAGGGACCCAGCAGGAACAAACCTTTGAATATCCCAACTGGTGAGCAATTGTGACAGCACTACCAACAGAGATGTCAAGTTGAGCAGTGAGGTGTTTGATTGACATCCAGCGATCATCTCGAATGAGAGTGTTCGCACGCTCCAACGTTGCAGGAGTCACAGCTGTGCACGGCCACCCAGTATGCGGGAGATCAGACAGTTTTGCTTGACCTTGCGGCGATGATGACACACGCTTTGCCCAATGACTCACCATGCTTTTGTCCACTACCAGATCACCGTAGACATTCTGCAAGCGCCTATGAACATCTGAGATGCCCTGGTTTTCCGCCAAAAGAAACTCAATCACTGCCTGTTGTTTGGAATGCACCTCCGTTACAGATGCCATTTTAAAAGCTCCATATAGTGCTGTCACCTATCGGAAGTCAATGAAACTTTACGAGACGAAACAGGAATATTTGAAAATGTTCCACAAGAAATGTCAGGTTTTTCCAACCAAAATTGGCCGAGAAAAAACATGCGTGGCATTACTTATTGAACTCCCCTCGTAACTCATTAATTGGTCATCTGTTTATCTTAGCTGCTTGTTTTGTTGTTCATCCTGAACCAAGAAGGGCTACCAGTTTTGGGATACATACTGCTGCACTCTGCCTCTGAAATTATAGAATAGTTTCACATAAAACCAGCATAAAATGAATGGAATAAGCATGCAGGTTAAATCCGTAGGATACAACCCAGTGGGCAGTAATTTTCCATTAATATAATGCAGCAAAACACCATCACCACCACAACCACTTAATATTACTTCTTTGGGCCATAGCTCATATTGATTACCAGCTTTGTATCATAATCGTCTATCTCACCAACCTGTTCAGAATCCCCGTTTAAAAGACACAGGACGAAATTTGCATTTTAAGTATAACATTTTTGTTATATTTTAGTGGAACGATACGATCCAAGACAAAATAAATGGTCACCTGTATCACCAATGTCTACCAGAAGGAAGCACCTAGGCTGCGCTGTGTTTAATAATCTAATCTATGCAGTTGGAGGACGTGATGACTGCATGGAACTATCCAGTGCTGAGCGCTATAATCCTCACTCAAATACATGGAGTCCAATTGTTGCAATGACGTCCCGCCGAAGTGGGGTGAGTATACCAGGGATTCCTGTATGTATGTTGATATTCTTGTAAATTATAATTGGAATCATTGGTGATCCTTGGATTTTACTTAGTTTTCACTGAAAATATATTTAGAAGACTTTAGTATCAGTTGTACTGCCATCTAACTGCCATTTGTGAACTTAATTATGTTGTCAACTGGCAGAATTTCAAAATTCATTACTCTGTGTGCCGTTTTGGTGATATAAATAATTTCCCAAACTGTGAATTCTCCTGGTGTTGATATTGTTCATGCAGTGCAACCGTCTACATACTAACAACTTTTGTAAGAAAGTGCAATAAGGTCTTGCATAAGAGGTACAGTATAACTTCCATTTAATTGTTAATCATATAGGGTGGGCCAATGAAACAGGTGATTTTGAAAGTTACCTAATTATTGCACTGAATACTTGGAAACAAAACTTCCATTTTACATTTAAAGCATAAATATTAGCATTTGCCTCTACCTCAAGAAATTCTATTTTCTAAAAACTTCATCCTGAAGGTCAGACCTACTTCATTGCACACATTCAAGTCTAAGTTGTGTGTTTCCCATTACCTGACACACCTGTGAAGGTAGGTTTTTTTAACAATATTCTTCAAATATCCCCACAAGAAACAATTGCATGCTGACAAATCTGGAGATCTTCACAGGCAATGAAATGTCTCCATATCTAGAGACAATATGATCTGGAAAGGAACATACGTGTGCATCCAGATTGTCCAGCCATCTGACTGGTTGTACCATCCTTTCAAACCATTTGACTCAATTGCTGAGGGGATTGTTGATAATTTGTGGAGACAAAAGTTCTTCAGTTATTCAGACATATGTTGATAATGTGGAGACCAAAGTTCTTCAATCATTCGGACATATTGCTGTGATGTTACATTAATAGGTGTTCCATTATCATCCTCAAATAAATTAGGACTGATGTTAATTATCATTTATCTATGCCAGCAAACTTACTGTTGGTGAGGCAGAATTGGAACTGAAAAATTCAATGCCACTATGCTTAAAGGTTGGAACACCCGCCTGGTAAGGTAGAAGGTCTGTGTTCAAATCCCAGCTGTGGCATTGAATTTTTCAGTTCCAATTCTGCCTCTCAGACATCGCTCTCAAGCTTTGTGTGTTTAAAAACACCCACAGTAAGTTTGTTGGCATAGATAAATGATAATTACCATCTGAAGGTTATTTAATCCCAGGACATAGAGTACTTATGATAGTAAGTTGCCATTGGGCTAATTGTCTCTGATGTGATTTACCGGGAGAAACACAAATTGGTTGGAGAATTCAATGTCATTCTGACAGATTATCACAGTAGCTTAATGGTTAGAGCACCTGCCTGGTAAGTGGGTGGTTCAAATCCCAGCTGTGGTATTAAACTTTTCGGTTCCAATTCTACCTTTCAAAGGATTGATTCGAAATTACGCTATTGCATACCAAATTATAACTTTGACACTGTGCATTGGCTTCTCATGCATTTTATAAAGGCTAGTGACCAGTATTGAAGGTTTTGTTAACTTCATCATTCATCAGCATATTATGCACACAACTTTTGTTGACATTTATGAGACTCAAGAACTGTTGGCAAAAGGTCATGTGGTTTACATCAGCTCTTTTAATGTCTGTACCAATTGAATTTTGCATGGATGCATGTATAAAACCTTATGAACAATTCTTTGTACACTATGTTTGACAAGCCAAGTGAAATTGCATGATGATCGGCAGAATGTTTTGGACTATGGGTCATAGCATCTCTTATGGTATTAATATTTTCTGGAGTACACACAGATCTTTGCTTACTTGGGTACTTCTTTATTGATTGTTTTTGTTGTTCTAATGTGCAGGATTTTGATCCATCAATTTTTCCCAAGCCAGCCATTATAAATTATGTATCTTTCTATACTTCTTTATTGTAGAAGCATTTATTTCAAAGTTCTGGACCCACATTTTTATTACATGGGCTGACGGCTCAGGATCGTTGCAAAGGATATTTTAACAATGTCAAACAGGTGTTGTGCAGCACTGAAGCTATCATTATTTTATATGCCTTAATAGCAAAAGCCCATTGTTCATCCATCCAATGATCCATTACAAACAAATGCTATGGAATGAATGTATTTTGCCTGCAACAGTCAAAAAGAGACAAATCTGAAAATTGTCCAGTTTGTTGGCTCATCCTGTAGTCTGCATTTAAGACAATGTATCTATGAAAATTAAAAAAATCCAGTTTTCTTCTGATTGCTTTGAATTTTTTCCCACACACTCAGAACATACGATATATAGTTTACACAAAATTTCAATGTCCTCTGTCAAACCATATTTAAATTAATACATATAATGTATACATATAAATCACTTTTGGAAATGCAAATATGAAATTACCCTTGGAGCTTACAGTTTATTGTATCTCTCCTAAATTTTTAATTTGACCTCAGTATATAGATATAAGGAAATTGCCATACAACCATTGCTTAGATTTTAAGAGAAAAAATGGTTTGTATACAATTTATTGATATTTTAAATTTTTTCAGTATGAATTATGAAAAAGAATTTCAGCTCAATTATTTAATATTTTAACTAGTGCATGACAAATTTTAATACCTTCATCTGTGAAGCTCTGCTGAAAATTTCAAGCTAATAAATTATAAACTAGGGTCCAAGGAGCGTTTTAAACAGTAAAAAAATGCTGAAAAAAAAAAGAATGGAGAAAACTGGATTTTGAATATATTCAAGATGTTCTCGGGCTTCGAGCCTGGTGTATTGATGAAGAGCTATCAACGTTTCGGGAATATGCATCTCTCCCATCATCAGAATGATGAATGACTCTTAAGAGTGAAGGACCAGTATATGTACTGTCTGCTAGTACGTACCGAGTAGAAAACACCCAGCCTAATGTGGAGGTGGTTCAACGCTCCATTGGAATCTGTGTTTTCTGAGCTGGGTCAATCTCCAACTTTAAGGTTGGTTTCCAGGCGGGACTAAACTGCATTAAATCATACTTTATGGATTTTGAAGTTTAACAATATATTTTTGTACTTTATCTAAATCCAATCAACTTAATTCCCCAGCACCATATGTGGGACCCTCTACTGCTTTCTTCTTGGCCTCAGTAGCAGTTTTTGAGCATTTTAAATATGTTTGATCATTTCTTAATATGAAAATTTCCATTTTGCCTTCCCATTGTTCACAAAATTTAGAGATGTATTGTTCTTAGCTGACCTCCACTCTGTGCACTTTTACTAATTTGTACACCAAACTCATGAAATATCTGCTTTATTACTGCTTTACTGTAAACTAACTAATAACTTAAAACGTATTAAATACTTAAACAATGCCTAATACATAACTGTAACACTGAAATAACCTAGCAAGACTACAGAATTACAGAACACTGACTGCACTTCTTTGTTTACTATAAAAAATGTGTCATATTCACAGCATTTCAGCTTGATATATAAAATTCATTTTAGCATATCCAACTCACAAACTCTCTGAAGGAAAATTCCCTGCAAGAGGAATGCCCGTTAAATTCAAAGCCAGTGAAAATGAAAACTGCAGTTGAAAGCTGTAGTGATGAAGTTAGCAAGGAGTGCCCACTTACACTGGGACATTTAAATGTCCTCCTGGGGCTTTAAAAATAGCCAATATTGAGAAAACAAAATGTGTCATATTTGCAGCATCTCAGTTTGATACATCAAATTCATTTTAGCACAGTCAATTCACAACCTCTCTGAAGGAAAATTCCCCGCAAGAGAAATGCCCACTAAACTCAAAGCCAGTGAAAATGAAAACTGCATTTGAAAGCTGTAGCGATGAAGTTATGAAGAGTGCCCACCTGCACTGGGACATTTAAATGTCCTCCTGGGGCTTTAAAAATAGCCGCTATTGAAAAAACAAAAGGGGCCACTAAAGTACAAAGTATAAACATAGTAAAAAATGCAAAAAGTAGAAATCAAAATTTTCAGCAATTTTTGTCAAATTTCATTGATATATTGTCTTAAATTTGTATTCTGTATTGACAGTGGTGATGTGTTGTGTTCCACCAAATGTCTTGTCACTTGCTATGTGGTTTTTAATATTTGCAGCATGTTTCATTCTCTATCACTATATGTTCCGAGAAAGCGGCTGTTCCTAATGTCAGGTGTTGCAAACTTGGTTCCATCCAATTGTTTCTGCTCACATGTAAGAGATTCAGGCATATTTAACCAGGTAGACCATATCAGATGATGAGGGTGAAGCAATGCTCAAATGAGCCTAGAGTCCATCACTTTTTCAGTATAAGTAAAAACTTGGAACAAAGCTTATCTGGATAACACCCCTAACCGAAATTTTGGGACCTCTTGAATATGAGACCGATTGCCATTGCACGGAGATAGATATAATTGAGTATGCAGATCTATGACTCTGAATGGGCCCAAATAACCTCGTTGATGGGCCCTTAAACTTCGACACTCACTCACTCTATGACTCAGAGCCAGTTCATCCATCATACATCTTTAGCCTGGCCAGATGAGATCATGCGCATGTCTTATCAATCTTAGTATATACAGCAGCAGCATTTCTTTTTTCTGTGACAACTGGAATTGGCCAGGTTAAAGCCTATCCCGTAGTATTGTTTGCTCTTGTGGATATTGCTTTGTCCACTCATACACGTGGCGTGGTTGCCCATGTACATTTTCATGTGACAGTGAATTCAAATAACCTTCAGCAGTTAGAAACTGCACCACATTTTGCCACAAGAATTTGGAAGTTCATGTTACTGTGAATGCCATCTTTGCCCAGTCATTGCACATCACACTCTGCACATGCAGGTTAGCCAACCTCCGACAATACAGCTCTCAATCAGCAGTATCAACTCTAAAAGCTTTCACTATGGTAGCACATTATCAGAGTTTTGGTAGCCAGTTTTTGCCTGCATTTTTTTCTACTATTGTTTGGTAACAGCTCTTATTATTGCAGAGCAATTCCACAGAAATGTCATATCAAGGAGTAAAATTTTATTTCAGTATTTTATATAAGGGTGTGTGATTTCTCATTCTCTGAGGTGGTTGTTCAATAATAAAATACTCAAAAATCACAAAGAATCGAGTAATTTAATGCTAGAGGTCTTGGTGAGGTGGCGCCATTGCCAAGTGGTTAGTGTTCACCTATTACCAATGCAGCCTGGGTTCGATCCCAGGGACCTGCATGTGGTATTCGGGATGGACAAAGCGGCATAAGGGTGGGTTTTCTCCAGTTTCCCCTGCCACTCATTCCACCAGTTGCTCCATTGTCACCTTTCCAATCATCCATTTTGCCTGCATTTCATATCATCCTCTTCCTCACTCTTATACCACCCGCTTCCCGATCTTCATTCTGTCTGGTCCATAGGTTTGCCTGCTCCCCAACAGGCATCTGATCCTAGGCACAGACTTGTAAGTCCTAGGGGGTGTAAGTCCTCCATGCAAATAGGATGATATGAAATGCGGGCAAAATGGATGACTGGAAAGGTTATGATGGAGCAGTTGGTGGTATGACTAACAGGGGAAACCAGAGAACCTGGAGAAAACCTGCCTAGGCACCACTTCATCCACCACGAATACAACATGCAGGTCCCTGGGATTGAACCCAGGCTGCCTTGGTGATAGGTGAATGGTCTAACCACTCGGCCATGGTGCCACCCAAAAGACTAAACTCAGGAAGATTAAAAGAGGAAACAAGTGATTAAGGCAAAGAACAGAATGTACAAACAGGTGCAACAAACCAGGGACAAGATACTTGGAAAGCAGGAAGCAAGAGATGTTACCATTATTAAGACACCTGCAACAGCATTTAGATCCAGATATCATTTTGGAAAGTGCAGAAAACGTATTGCCAAAGCACTTCCCAAGTCTCCTCAGAAGAATTCCAGCCAATTGCTGACCTAGCAGCAACAGAAACATTGACTGTTGACAAACTAGGGAAAACAGCATCAAAGCATAGATTTTCAGAAGACGTTAAAGCTGCAATCGTGAAGTTCTATGAGGATAACTCAATATCATATCAGGCTCCAGGGAGAGTGGCATTCAAACTAATTGGTATTGATGGCGAGGTCAAAGTAGTCCAGATCAAATATTTGGGGGTTAAACTAAAAGAGGAAATGTATTATTTATACAGAATAATGAAGAAATGTGTGTTAGCTTTTCTAAGTTTGCAGAGTTACATCCTGTTAATGTAAATCTTCTGGGTAACATTTCACACATTCATGTGTAAAAAAAACTAAATATACATATTAGTGTTCAGGAGATATCCTGGTGTGACTTACAAGAAGTTGAAAAATATCTTGAGTAAAGGATTCAACATCTTTCGCCTATTCCAGTGATGCATAGGGTTCATTCTGTGAAAGTGACAGATGAATATATTATCGAGTATGTGCAGCTTTCATATAAACAGTCAGTCAAACTGATCCATGAGTTCTGTGGTTTAGTATTTGCCAAAGCAATATTAGCAGAATAAAGAATTAATGAATACTCCTCATTACAAATAATCCTTAACGCAAACCACAATTATTTGAAATCCTAAAGTATTAACATTAATATTTATTGTAGAATGATTTTAAGTACCATTGAATCAAATAATATGTAACAAAATATTTTGTTTCCTTCATGCAATGTGTTGGTTCGTTTTAATAGTTACTCAGTCTTTATTCTGGTGCATTGCAATAATCATAATTTCATAGATGTCAGTTTGTTATTAAGAGAGGTCAGTCTGTTATGGGCAGATTTTGGATCCTAACTTCTAAATTGGAATACTTTGATTTTTAGAAACTTACAATAAAACCTCTCATATAAACAGAGTTTTTAAAGGTATTTTTGGATTAAACTTTCAGAGAAATGTAGAATTACTCTACATGACCTGTAAAGAGAATTGACAAAAATATTAGTCCATTAAAAAATGCTTATGAATAAATATCTAATATAAATTTTTTTCTTATATCTTATGTTTTTATCATTTTAATCCTTTGTGTTTTCTCTACTGAATGATGTGGTCAAAACTTATATTGCAAACCCTCATCCATGTGAGACTTTGGTTTATTTGGAAAATTGTATTGTGAATGTCAGTCTGTTACGCATGGAATTGTTTGCAACATTAAAATACAGCCTACAAATAGCATAATAAGCTTAGGCAATAGAACGTCACAATAGTTAATGCTACTTTACCATGACTTTATTTTATTGCATACTTGCATTCCTCATTTGCAGTTATTGAGAGAATTTACAACAAACTCTATGAGGGAACCTAGAATTTATAGACCTTATACGTTTTGAATCCTAGCCCTACTTCTGATTATGTGCAAAAAATATAAACAAAAAATTAATTTCTTTTACTTGCATTAGTTGAATTAAAATTTCAATTTCTGCATGTAAATGTCAAACAGGCTTCACTGCTTTTTCCCAAAAGAAAAGAAATTAAAAATTCAATGCTTGCTTGTTTCAAAATGTTTTGTATGTCCGAACATAAACAAGCATTTTTTTTTTCTTTACAAATTGGTTAGGTAGATTATGCTCTGTCTTTATGGAGAAGTTTGGGGCAATGCTCCCAGAGCCATGCTTTTTTACTGTTTTCAGGTAGGACTAGCTGTGGTGAATGGCCAGTTATATGCTGTTGGCGGTTTCGACGGTACAGCATACCTGAAGACGATTGAAGTGTACGATACGGACCAGAACCAGTGGCGCCTCTGCGGAGCAATGAACTACCGCCGCCTAGGGGGAGGGGTGGGAGTGATGCGTGCCCCACAAACTGAAAATTATTTCTGGTAATGTGCAAAAAGGCAACAACGGAAAAAATTAAAGCAATGGTGTTCTCAATCTTGACAAATATTAACAGCTGCTTGGAATTTTTTCAGTAAAAAGAAGATAACTGTGTGAGGAATTTGTTTTGAACCACACAGACAACTAGCGACACTCAATTAAACGCAAGCAGGTCCTCGATGTTAAGTGGCTTAAGCTTGTGAGGATTCCAGGACAGAGAACGTGTATGTTGCAGAACGTCAGGAAAAGGAAAAAAATGTTTTATTATTCTTATTTAGTTCTTTGAGTTTTTCCAGTTCATTCTGTTTAGTTCAGATTTTATAAAACTTTTTGACATGTAATTGAAATGTGAAAAAAAGTGGAATATACTTTAATTTGTGAATGGTGAAAAGAAGAGAAGGTCTGCACATATTGTTACTGAGGTAATCTGAAGGCAAAAATTAACTGTAATCAGATTGGGTAATAAAAAAACTGTTATTTCCTGAAACACGTTTGTGTACTTACCAGTGACTGTCTTGGTTTCTTTTATTCTAGAAGTTCTGGATCTTTGGCTGATGAGAGTTTTGCTAATACCTGCATTTCAGATGCATAATGAAAAGAGAAAAAAGAGTGCATAAAGCAGGCAGCCCCAACTGAATGCACTGTGACAATACACTCTTTAGCCCGATGTCCATACATTAGGAAGCAGACAGAATGAAAGGAAAGGCAGTGGCAGCACAGTTGTGTAATTTTCAATATCTAAAGTCTTGCAATTTTATTGCCAATATTGATTGTGTATACAAGGTGAAATAGAAATAAAATTTCATATTACATTCAACTGCATGCTTAATAGAGCAAATGAACATTCCATTTCGTAGTTCTTCTGACACTTTTAGTATATACCTGTACTACATTCAATATTTACAATTGTATTAAGTCATGATTCAGACGTCAAACTTTTTGTATCCTTTTTCCTCTAATTATCTTTGGAATATTTGAAGTAATTGACTTCTGCACCATTTTTGCAGCATTTCATTAATGGAAAAAACTACTCACACAGGTAAACTTGCTTAATGTGTGAGCAATGTGTCTGTGTAGTCATGGAAATTTGTAATGAGGAAATTTTAAACCAAAATTGCACATTAAACCTTTTTACTGCAACACCTGTAAATTTATACTGTTCTTCCCGAACATAGGGAAAAGTATGTGGGTTAAAAAATAATTTGGTGTTTAATGATGCTGTCAATTGCCAGGATCACATCAGCATTGCCGGTGTGCCGGAATTTCGTCCCGCGGGAGTCCTTTTACATGCCAGTAAATCTGACCTGGAGCTGTCGTTTTTAAGCCACTTAAAAACCGTCGGTATGGGCCAGATTTGAACCTGTGAGCTTGGGATCATTAGGCCAACGTCTAACCAACTGAAAAAAGTATGTGGGGATGATGGGCTAGAGATAGATAAAGTGACCACATTTTTAGAAGTTGCCATTCCTTTAATTCATAAACAGACAGTGTACACCAGTTACACACTTCTGCCACTGCTGCACTCAAAGAAACAACTGTAACACAATGCCCTTTTCATAACACTGAGCATGCTGATCTGCTGCTGCCCATTTTTCCTTGAGTTAAGGCTACCTAACATAAAGTAAGACACCAGTAAAATGGAACATGATGTCCATGAGAGCTTAAATTTATCTCGTTGACGTTTGTGATGTTTGGTATCTTCCTGCTCCATATCTGTTTATTTTTTCCTACTCTCCCAGTTTATGCCATCTTCTCAAAATGCCAAAGTCCTGTATTACTATAGCTTCTCACCCTTAGATGACAGTATGGAGTTAAATGGGATATATCTGTCTCTGTCTAGCACATACAAGTTGCCATTACCTTCATCCTGTTCTACCCTCGCGCTGTTGCCGGGTTCCTAATAGCATGGTGAAAATATTCAGTTATAAATTTCAGGTTTGAACACATCCTATGCAGAATTTTTTTCTCTATCAGGTTATATACTTTTTAGTCATTACACTTTTCTATAGGCCCATATTTCTACAGAAAATGTTTTTTTCAGCAAAAGTCTGATATTTGCTGTTTCTATACTCTTCACGCAGTAACAAACAAACTGCTAGAATATGTGTTACCATTTTTTAAATTAAATGTTTTCAGAAAATTTTATATCTGTACGCTGCAAAAGTTACACAGTGGAAAACTTTTTTGTTATTGAGTTTACATTGGGGAGGGTTGGAGACAGTTTTTAAAATAAATCAGAAGTCTGTAACCTCTTGTTTTCATCCTGTAAAGCAAACAAAATGTATTCATCTATTCAGCTAAAACGCACTAGGCATGACACAGAAGACAGTATAAGGAGCAGCAGTAACATCAGTTTGAAAGAAGTAGTGTGTGTGCGTGCGTGCGTGCGTGCGTGCATGCATGCGCACGCTGTATGGAATCTGTGAACTGTTATTGCATTATTTATTTAAAATTGTTCCGTAAATATTTGTAGTTATGGAGGGGGAAGCTAGGAAGAGAAGATATATTCTTAAAATAAATGAGGAGTGCCAAATAATTATGAATGTGTTAGATTATTTTTCAAGTAAAATGAATGTTAGTAAGGCAGCAAAAGAAACAGCTAAGGCTATCGGTGTTCAGAAGTAGTAGTGTATAGGATTAAAAAGGAACTAATGAAAGGACATCTAAGAACACCATCAAAAAAGAAAGCAAAAAGGACGGGAAAACAAAAAAGCAGCTGGGTTAACACAATATGACGGAATAGTGCAAAGTGGAGTCCTGCAAATTGCTCATTCTGTAGTGTTTGAAAATATTCTATTCACATTGAATATAATTTTGTCTCGGGTCAACAGTTTTGATACCCTACCAAATTTCTCAAGGACCACTCTTAGTCGATTCTTACATGATTTGGGGTTCGAATATGAAAGAAGTGGTAACAAGTGCATATTAATAGAAAGAGACGATATCAGATGGCGACAGGTATCTAAAAGACATAAAAAGGTTTACGGACCGGGGGAGATCAATTATTTATACAGATGAGTTATTTGTAAATTTAGGCCACACAGTGACAAAGGCGTGGAGGGATACCAAAGTTTAACAGGTTTACTTATTGAAAGTATGACCATAATTGCTCTGTTAATATAATATATAGAGGTTTAACAGGTTTACTTATTGAAAGTATGATCATAACTGCTATGTTTAATGTGTTAATATAATATATAAAGATTTAACAGGTTTACTTATTGAAAGTATGATCATAATTACTTTTTTTAATGTGTTAATAGTCGTATAATGTATTGTTGATGCTACTTCACGTAATATTTATTGTACCAGGAACAAAGGATAAGTCACATTTGAAGCAGGTTCTAAAACATCAGAGGGAGAGGAATAAACAATAGAGTGTTATATCAGGTTCACTTGTGTCGATCACAAGTTGTTGCAGCTGAGCAAAAAACTTCGAGGTTTACATACAATACATGTTGCAATGTTGCATCCCATTTAACGTGTACTGTCTTCTAAGGTTGAGACTCCCTTTAATATGTAATTTTAATTGGAAGAATCCAAATAAATTTGAGTTTTTAGGGCCTGTTAAAACAGAATGCTGAGACACATCTGACAATGTTTAAGTACTTTTACACAAATGTTTCCCAGCATACCATTAGACAAAGCCTTGCCAACTAGAGCACTTAGTGCTGGGGCGTGGTGGTGCTGCACTGAGCAGCCCCAGTGCCTTCCCCATGTAGCATCCACTGTGACTGCATGTGTACAACAGACAGTAAGAGTAACATATTCTCTCTCTCTCTCTTCTCAACATAGAGGTGTTGTTAAATAAGATATAGCAGATAGCGGAGCAATTACTATAGCTTCTCCTTTGTTACAAAATATTGTTTAATTCTTTGTGGGAAGATTTATATTTTATTGTCAATACCAAAGGGAAAGCCCAAGGCTTAATTTAACAAAGAAACTAACGATATGGCACCCAAACTTAAAATTATTTCGATTCCATTTTCAGCACATCCTGAAAAAGCATCATCAAATTTCCAAACAGAGTTGGTAAAACTGCAGTACAATGCTATCCTAAGACAGGTATTACCACTACACCAGTGATTTAATTAAATTTTACAAAGGTGTTTACCAACAATGTTTGGTATAAGTTATGCATATGAACAGATGTTTTCAGTTATGAATTTAAATAAAAGTAAAAGCAGTATGTCTGTCTGCCTTAGAGGTGGTACTGCAAGTTTCTACTGCCAAATCTATTAATTACGGCAAAATAATCTCAAAAATTGCCCTAAATGATAAATGCACACAAGGGTACTGAAATACATGTAGAGAATAAATGATGTGTTTCTGTGTTCACAAAATTGTCTACAATAAGTTTTTTGGTAAGCTATACACTGACTTGACCTTCACATTCAGCAGTCAACAAACACAACATTCGACCTACCTCAGGTACTTTGACTACCACTACCACAATACCTTCTTGGTGCTACCTCTGCTACTTCACCTTCCCCCACCTCTCCGGTGCCCAGTCAGCACCGGTGCTGGCCAAGGCCCTGGTGGCACCCGAGCTGGAAGGACCTGCAATAAACTGTGTTTAAGGCAAGTTGAACAAAATAAATGTCACTGACTAGATAGACACAAAATTGAGGGTCCTTTCTTAGCTCCTAGTGCTTGTGTTAATCTTTTAATCATGTAGGAACATAATAAGTTCAATACACACATGCTAAGTTACTGAAAATTATTATAAACAGTGTAACTTTTTAATCTATTCAAATTGAGTCGATTGATGACACTTCAATTTCACTTATTAAGGTTTGTGAATGAAAAATAAGTGAAAAGTTGTGTCATTCCAAATACAATTTCAGTATGTCAATATACACACATCTGAAAACCTTGTGTTCGTCTACCAAGTGCAATCAACAGATGGGCTCCATATGCATCAGTGGCTGGTCATTCAGCAGATGTAATAGTATGCTGTGCAGTAAATGCTTCATTGAACAACAAAGAAGACTGTAAGTACAAGTTAACGCAACATTACACATGATTTTTGATGTTCCTGAAGTATTTTTCTGCACTGATTTCAGATCTGCTATTAGCTTCTATCACATACAGTTTTTCATAAATCAAGTAAAGCCATTTTTCATTTAAACATAAATTCCAAAAAGAGAAATTTTATTGTGAGGAAGAGAAATTTTATGTTAGTAAGATGGAGTAGTTAGCCAAACTCCGTACACTCATCTGGCTGTTAGGCAGGAAAATTTAGTTCATTGTTGACATGCTATAGCGCTGTAGGTTACATTAATGTTGTTCTATGTGCCCGTAGTTTCATAGAAATGAGCTCCTGCAAATGTTTAAATAATGAAAATGTATTCTGCTATGTATGTATTAGCTATGTAATGGTGAAACAAAGACAGGATATTAATAGTTTCATGAAAAAGTTTTTGATACGCACACTTTGGCATAAGGCTTGGTCATCAAAACAAAAGCTGGGCACCATGCAAGGTATGCAGTACATGTGTTGAGGGACTAAGACATGGAAGAATCGGAAAAGAAAATGAATGCCTTTTGCAATTTCCATGGTTTGGAGTGGACCACAAAATCACATACACCATTATTTTTGTAAGGTTGACAATAAAGGTCATAATGCAAAAAGTAAAAAAGATATAACACATCCTAACATTCCTCTTAGCCATACGACCAGTTATGTTGTATGTCTTTATTCCGTTTCCACCAACCATTCTTGAGGATGTGCAACAGGAGAGCTTCTCAGAAAATTGTGATGATTACAAGCTGGAACAAGATTCTATGCCAGAGTTATTAAGTTAAAACAAACTTAATTGTTTAACTCATGATTTTAATCTGATAAAAGATTCTGCTGAATAGCTTGGATCAAGACTGTAAACAAAACATCTCCAACTACCCAAATTATTGTTGTCTTAGTACAGGAACAGGGGAAAGGAATATTCTTTAACCCTTTCAGGCACAGAACTCAAAACTTAAAAATTTGGTATTGGTGTTGGTTAAATGTTGGAGACCAGGGCTAGAATAAGTTAAATCCACTCATATTTTATTTTTTCAAATACAAAAATACAAATTAGGCGGTGGCTTCAAATGCAGCCGCTGTGACACATTTTCATGTCCACTTACAATGAAATATAAAAATTATGTTCATGTGTGATAACTTATGAAGCAATTTCTTTCAGCTGATAAACATAAACCTACATTGCATGTGCTACACATCCACCTTGACCTGTGTGGTGTCTTTTTGGTGCTACATTGGGCACAGCGCTTTGATGGCCCATGTTGTGGCATATGCTTTGTCTCATCGTTTTCATTGAAGGTTTGGTTCAAAAACTGAAGTGATGGTCTTATTTTATAAAGTTTATCCTAATTTGAGGATCCTCTTCCTTGAATCGTGCTGTTTTCTTTCAGATGAATGTTATTCAAAAACCACACAAACCTATTTAGTGGCATCAGTGAACTGATATATTCATCCCTTAGTTCTTCATGAGAAGACCAGGATTCACGATAACTGCAAGGTCTTTTGATCCCTATCAGAATATTTATTGCTAAAAATACTAGCATTTCATCTTTATATGCAAGGTTCACACTTTTGTGTTGCATATACATTGCTTTTAAATGCTCAACAAGTTCATTGCAAAGTAGTACCTGGAAAAATTCATGTGGTTTCATAGCCTTGCCTTCATCTTTCAACTTTCCCTTCACACCAGTATATTCTGTAAAATCTGGACAATTTATAGCAACACTATTGTTTTTATCCCATGTATACATTGAAAGAGAGGATAATGGTACTTCATCATCACTGCTAAGAAAGTCCTCACTATCACTGTCACTCTGCAATAATTATTCATGGAATAGTAATTTGCTGTCCTTCAGTCTCACTGTCTTCTGCAAGCACCATTTCCACATTAGAATCTTCATCATCTTCCCAGTCTGATTCTGGATCTTATGTAACTGTTCCAAATGTGAAGCATTTCCTTTTCAGTAATAGTTTTCCTTGCCATTGTGTTCTGAAAGTATAGGTATAGGTTAGGATCCAACACGTATGATGATGCACAGTGGCTTCAAATGAAGCCATCATTTAATTTCACTAATTACATTCAAGATACTTCTTCCAATCCATAATAGCATAGTACATATTATACTTCAGTATGTTCTGATACATATAGTTCAGAAACTTACCTCAGATATGTGCAAAATGAAGTCATATATAGATATAACAAATATCACAGAATAAGCACCAGCTGAGAAGCAATATTTAACCATCCTCTTCTTAACAAACAAACGTGCTCTGTTGAAGTTCAAAAACATCATAGAGATGGCAGCACCAAGCAGAGCAAAGATAAGGTGGCTTCAAATGAAGCCACTATATCTGAAAGGGTTAAAGAAGAAGAGATGGTATTTTGTTGTGATATGGAGAGTTTATTCAATTTCTTGAATGTCACTTAGGATCCAAATCAGTGCAGGTTGTTTATAAACTTAAAACTTATTCTAAAAGGTATTCTTTTGCATACCTATAGGAAATTTGTTTGCCTTAATACCTGCTACCCATTCAGCACATTTTAAGCAGACATTTGAAAATCTCAAAGCTCTGTTGAAATAAATGAACTATGAAAAACATCCTAGTACAATTTGTGGAGATTTAAAAGTAGTTGGCATGCTACTTAGTCACAATCCAGCTACACAAAAATGTCATGTTTCATTTGTGAATGGAACACCCCAACAGAACACAAGCATTGGAGGGCAACAGACTGGCCCGAAAGAATAACCCTTAACCTGGCTCACAGAACATAATAAACCAATTGTTCAACCAAGCAAGATGCTATTACCCTCTCTTCACATCAAGCATTAATGAAATAGTTTCCTAAAGCACTTTCAAAAGATGTTTCCAGTACTTTGGTAATGTGATTTCTAAAAGTAAATTATGACAAAGAAAGGTCAGAAATTGAGTGAAAGACAATTTATTTGAAAGCATGATAGATCCCATGGAAAAGAGGGCTTAGGTTTCATTTAAAGAATTACTGGTCAAGTTTTTGGGCAACAACAAACATCCAAAGCATGAAACCATGGTTAAAACAATGCTGCAGAGTTTCATAAATTAGGGTGTAACATGAGTGTGAAGCTTCATTTTCTACATTCACATGTGTTTTTTCTTTTTTTTTTTTTTTTTTTTTTTTTTTCCCTTGTAAAACTGGCGGCGCCGTGGCCGAGCGGTTAGCGCACTCGCCTACCACCTAGGCGGCCCGGGTGCGATCCCAGGGACCTGCATGTGGTATTCGTGGTAGACGAAGCGGCGTCTGGGCGGGTTTTCTCCGGTTTCCCCCGCCATCTCATTCCACTGGTGCTCCATCTTCATTCCATGTATCATCAGTGTCACCGCCTGTGGTGCCGTAGTAGTAAAAGCGGGCGTTAAACACTACACACAACACAACACTTGTAAAACTTGGTAATGTCCATGGAGAACAAGCAAAATGTTTCCATCAGGACCAGATGGAAAAGTTACCGGAGAAGGTGGAATGTAAACATGATAGCTGATGAATGTTTTGTCCTAGAGAGAGATGGCACTGGTGAAGAAAGACAACCAAGGAAGTAGTTTTGCCCCATACCAGAAAGAACTTTATACAGTGAAATCAGCAAAGAAGGGAAATTAAACTCATACGTGTGTTGTGTTCTTGCAATGATTAGCACTTTTAACCATTTATCTCATTTTCTACTGTAATACAGTACTTTGTGATTCTCCACTAAGTTACAAAACACAATTTATTTTTAATGAAATTAAAATGAGTCCCTGTTAGAAAAATAATTTCAGTTTAAACTCCAAAAGTGATTTGTACAAAAACCTGATGGGGTACAGAAAAACTGAAATAAGGCCTGAAATCAGCATGAAAAATACTTGGTAGATTACCTTACAGTCATTAAACACCGTTCCAAAAGTTTTAAAATGTTGTTGTTGTTAGCTAATGCTGGATTTCTGACAATGAAGTCATTAATCCTCTTGCTCTCCAATATTTTTCACTGATGATACTGAAGAGAGCAATAGCAGTAATAGTAACCGCTTTTTAGAGAGCACCATATTTTTATGTTTTGGTGGTCACATCGCTCTCTCACAACCCCCAGAATGTCTGGAGGACCACACCTGTTGTCGGTTTACGGGTCTCACCGACCTGACCGGGAGAATTATCAAAATAAATTCACCGACCACATCCTCTGATCACCAATCACAGGACGTATTACATGCCATGACAGGTCAGCATGTTAGGGGTTAAGATTTTATAGAGAAATGGAGAGGTTGGAAAAATAAAGACTCCCTAGCCCTCAGGAACCCTAATAGCATCGGGGTCGGAAGAGAACAAGAGATGACCAAGGTAAGGTCAGATAGAAAAGTTACAGTGAGGAGCAAAACACCAGTAAGTGGAAGTAATGTTCTGCTCAGCTTGGGTACCTTGTGGTCGCTGATCACATATCCCCTAGACGGAGACCCCTGAGTCAACTTCATAAATATAAACACATGAAAATGGAAGTATCTTTAGTAATTTAAAATAAGGTCTACAACTGGTAGAGGAAGAGATATTTACAGATCGCATTGCTCTTTTTTGCAACTAAAAAACTTCGAAAACTATATATATATAACTGGCAATATGTCAACTGAAGACATGCCACACCTTGGGCATCCTTTGATCAAAGTGACAAAATCACTGTGAAAATCAAACATACAATCGATAAAGATCATCAAAAGACCATTGGCAGAGTTTCTGAGGAAACGAACTTGTCATGGATCATGGTCCAGTGAATTTTAACTTAAGATTTGCACATGAGATGAGTATCTGCAAAGTTTGTTCCTCACTTTCTCACAGATGACCAAAGAAAAATCTGTGTGAATGTTTCCTGTGACCTGGAGAGCAAAGTGCAGAACAATCAAAATTTTCTTAAAAGAACTGTGATTGGGGATGAGTGCCGGTGCAGTATTTTCCAGTTTTAAAATGTAGCTTAGTGTAAAGTCTGTTAAAGATGTTTTGACCCTTAAAATATAAAAGGTGGTTGTACTTTCTAAAAATGTACTTATCTTTGAGCAAATAAAAATTTCACAAAAGTTTTTAAAGAACATGGTAAAAGGTTGGTTCCTCAAAATAAATACAACATAAAAATGGTGCTAAGTTTTTTTAATAAAGATAAAATTTCAGGTAATGAGATATCTAGCATTTATCAATTCAGCTGTTTCGATTGTGACTGAATTTATATTGGAAAGACCAAACGTTATTTGGTAACCAGAGTAAAGAAACATTTTAGAAATATTAAATGTAAACAGATTGATAAATCAGCTGAGGGAGATCATTTTTGGTAATTTAATTGTGAAATTAAGTGAATCTTGCTGCAGACTTTCACCTGTCATGGTGGAACTGTTAATGCACAATGTTAGTTACCAACAGCACAGCAAAAAAAATGCTGCACAAATAGAAACTGATACAGTTGATCACTGGAAAATTTTTATGCTACGGTAAAAGAAAGCTCAAAGCAATGATAAAACAATCTGATTTGTTACGCTCACATGACTTTCTCTACTCTTGTACTAACTATTTCTACAAACACTTACTCCTTTTATCTTCTTTGTCATTCGAGAGAAATATTTGCAGAAATTATTGCTAGTATTCTTTTAGGTGCAAGAGGAATGTGAGAGAAAATCCAGTACTTGGATAGCTGTCCTATTTTAGGATTGTCATAAGGACACACCAGCTAATAGACCTATGGAAGAAGACAATTTTAAATATGACTGATAAGTAGGGACAATTTTAAGGTGAATAAACATTGTGAATGTCGGTATAAAAAGAAGGCTCAAAGCTGTGAAATAAAATATCAATCATTATGTCATAATCTACATTTCAGATGTTGTATGTAGCATGTACATTGAAATAACAAGTAAGCATGGTTTCTAAGTTCCCTGCTGTAATATTGGTTCTTTCATCTGACAAAATATTGTACAATGAAAGAGTTCCTTCACAATCACCATTAAAAATTGAAATATAGGTACATAGACTGTGGTTCTTAGTGTCCAATAATTCTACATTAGGCATGAAAGACTGCTTAATTTTGCTCATATGCCACTCTGTCAAACTTGAGGTTCATTTACATGCAATAAATCCATGACACGGGACCACCGGCTTTACTTCCCTACCGAAGGAAGCCATGCGAAGGATGTTTACACCCGTAAAAATTCGTCGCCCTCGTAGGGTTTGGACCCGCGACCTTGGGATCCAGAGACTAGCATGTTACCCCCTAGTTACCTTGATGTTACCCCTAGACCATGGAAACTCTTTCAAGCGCACGCGTGCACCCACCTAGCTTTGAGAATAGACTTCTTTTAATGGAACTGTACAATGGCGCTCTACAAGTCTTTTCGTGTTATTTAGCGACGGTGTCGCTGTCAATTGCCAGGAGTTATTTCACATGCCAGTAAATCTACTGACATAGAGCTGTCGTTTTAAGCACACTTAAAAACCATCGGTCTGGACCGAATTTGAACTCGTGACCTTGGAATCAGTAGGCCAGCGTCTAACCAACTTAGGCACCGACGTGGCTTTACAGTACATCAATACACGAAACAAATTCAGCGTTAAACTCGCATCGTTCGGGTCTAAGCTATGTGTGTGCGGAGTGTAGGAAAACAAGAAGATGGGCGGGGGATGTCTCCGGCACTTCACTCCAGTGGTGGTGCTGTAGCATGGAAGGTGTATTATTCTATGCGTTCATTGAACGCTGACGTACGCCACTGGTTATCTGTTAACCTACCTTCCCTGTCGTTCTCATATACCTTTCCTGCTTGTTATAAACGTAGTTGAATTTCTTCCAGCCACACGGAGCTTGACCTTGACTTCGCATCTAGCTATATTGCAAAAAGTGAAACATACTTTGTTTTATTCTTAAAATAAATCGTTTAACGTTAATTTCGCAGAAACATCGCAATGAAATGTTAATGCCATGTTAAATCGTAAATAAACGTTCATTTCGCGAGTAAATTTCGCAATGTATTATTAACTTCGTGGTAAATCGTAAATAAACGCTCATTTTGTGAGTTGCATTACGATTCACGTTTAATCAGGACTGAAAAATGCAGTGCCATAACCGGGAGTACTCACGATTGTGTGTTGCCCTTGGGGTATTTTTCTCTGATGTGAGATTTCCTTGTAGTCTACCGGGAAAGTATGAATCGGTTGGGGAATTTAATGCCATACTGCCAACTTGATCATTGTAGCTTAGTGGTTAGAGCAGCCGTTCGATAAGCGGAAGATCCATAGTTCAAATCCTGGCTGTGGCATTGAATTTTTCAGTCCAGATTCCACCTCTTAAACCTTGCCCACACACGGCTTGTGTGTTTAAACACACCAGCAGTAAGTTTGTTGGCATAAATAAATGTAAAGGATTTTACACCTAGGCAGTCTTTGTTCGTTTTTAGCCCATAGGCTGAATTTAGTCATACAAAGCACAATGAATGAAATTTCTCAATGTCATGTTTTTTTTAAACTGATATTGCTGGAGTCCCTCCATTTTTTCATAGCTTTGCCAAGAGAAGCTATGTTCTAGACACCCTTTTAGGACGGCGTGTAACCACTGCAACAATCACCCGATGGAGTTCATACTCAAAATTGCTTAAAGTGGTTGAAGAAAACTAGAATTATATCAGTAAGGTTATTCAGGAGGTAGTAGGTGATTTTGAGTCTGACTAGACAGCAATTCGGCTTTCAAAAGGGTTATCTAATGACTTTGAATTTGCAAATTTGGTCATTGTTTTTAATGAGATCTTTTAGATTACCAGTCTTCTGTTTGATATTCTTCAACAACTTCAAAAAATCTCTTGGCATAGTTTTCTGTCAGAAGCAAATAGAAAACAGTTATATACTTCAAAGAAAAAGGACTGATGAAGTTTTCGAAATTTTTTGAAACAGCATGACAAAGGGCGAAAATATGCTAAGCTGTCCCAAGATGAACTTTTCCAGAAGTACAACTTGTTATACTTTGAAATATTGGATTTGATCTTGGCACAAATGACCATTAGGTTCCAAGTCCTTGGAAAACTTCAGTTTTGTACTCTCGCTGATTCTTCGAGGTTTCTGCAGCATTCGACTGGTTTCCCCATTGATGCTCCCACCTCTCTTCAGGAAACATATTATCAATAAGTCGTTTGGAAACGGAACGAGTTTATATATATATATATATATATATATATATATATATATATATATATATATATATAAACAAAGAATACCAGCATAATGTTCCCATTACACAAACATTGAAGTTGGTCAAAGAAAACAGTAACACATTCCAACAGGAGTACAAACTTTTCGCTCGTCGTAGCATTGCCGTCAACGAGCGTTTCAGTGGAGAGGTTTTTCTGTTCTCAAGCGCATGAAGACTTATGTGCGGAGCTCTATTACCTAAGAAAGACTAACTCTAACCAACATCTCCATCTAAAAGGACTTGCTGAGTGACCGAGAGAGGAAACCGCCTTTTCATGACGACGTAACTGAGAAATACGCCAACAGAAAGGACAGAAGAATCAACTTGTATAAGAAATAGGTATGTTGCATGTGAATTTTATGTGATGAGAGCTTCACCTCTAGTTTAGGTCAAGCATGCGACACGAAGATTTTGAAGAAAATAGCTCCACCCTAAACTACCCTTTACATGGAGTCGGTCTGGGTGGCTCAGTTGGTTAGACGCTGGCCTACTGTTCCCAAGGTCGCGGGTTCAAACCCGGCCCAGGCCGATGGTTTTTAAGTGTGCTTAAAAACGACAGCTCCATGCCAGTAGATTTACTGACATGTAAAAGAACTCCTGCGGGACAAAATTCCGGCACACCGGCGACGCTGATGTGATCCTGGCAATTGACAGCGTCGTTAAACAACAAAATATTTATTTACTTTACATGGAAAATTTTTCGAAAATTTTGATTTTCTTGAAAATGGCTCTAACGATTTTGATTAAAATGTCATGTTTGAAATATTTTTACGAAAAATGAAATGTATATAAATACGAGGGGCGTCTCAAAACTAACTATTTTTTTAAAAAATAGCAAAACGTTTAAATATTTTAAAAAGGGTATATTTTGAAAGCTACATTCAGTACCTATCTTTCCACATAATTTCCTTGAACCTAAATACACTTTTGATACCGTGATAACAGTTTTTTTAACACAATGTCAAGTCACTCTCCCGCCAAACTGGATAGCCATCTTTCCACTTCTTGTTTCAGTTCCTCGTCATTTACGAAGCGCCTTCCCCCAAGATGTTGCTGCAGCTCCGGAAAAAGATGACAATCACTCGGTGCAAGGTCAGGTGCACTAGATGGATGACCGAAAACATCCCATCGAAACTGTTCAAAATGGCTTGAGTTTCACGGGCAGCGTGCGGGCGAGTGTTATCGTGGACCAGAAAAACTGTTTTGCTCAACTTTCCCTTCCTTTTGTTTTGTATGACTCTTTTGAGTTTTCTCAGCACCTCACAATAGCGAGCAGCTGTCATCGTGGTCCCATGGAGCAGGTAATCGATTAACAGTACTCCCTTCGAATCCCAGAATATCGTTGTGATGACCTTGACAGCCGATGCAACAACTTTTGCCTTTTTTTGGAATTGCCTCATCCATTCGTTTCCACAACTTGCACATACTTTCCATAGACACAGATCCTTAGAAATAATCCTGTGAAGCGATGCACGGCTTATTTCAATATACGGAGGAAGTTGAAACAAACCTGCATCAAGTGTAAGGCGCTGATCGGTGTTCACGACTGCTCGAACCTCGTCAACAATATCCGGAGCCAGGGAAGAGGGTTGGCCGCTTCATTGCTCATTGTGTAATGTTCTCCCTTCAATGAACGATTGGGGCCAACGAGAAACCATTTGTCTTGACAAAACGTCTTTTCCATAAACACTGCACAACTCGCAATGAATTTCAGTCGCACATTTATTTTTTCCCGTCAGAAAACGGATTACAGCGCGAACTTCGCAATCGGCGGTAGGAACGAGTGGAGTCTCCATTGTTACTGCCGTGTTAATGTCCAAGCAATAAACTTAGGGGCCTAGGAATTTTACGGTGCTGCTACTACACCCATACCTATATACCCTGGGACTTTCAGACTTTTCCCGCCTACCGCGCGGATTTAAAAATAGTGCAAGTTACTTTTGAGACGGCCCTCGTATAATAATATAAATAAATATAATATAAATCTTACTGAAATACACAGTTTATGTTGAAATAAATTTTCTTGTGCGGTGAACCATTTCGGAGATATTCCTTGTTATCTGTGTGAGTTTCGAAAAACTTAAAACTTTCGTGAAGTTGAACATCATTGTCCATTTTTACTTTCTCTACTGGTATTGTATTCCACCCAAAAATTCGATGTCGAGATTTCACCGGAAATATATGTTTTGGGACCCCCTGAATAAAAAAAAAGCATTTTTAGCAAACTGTCCGTGTGTGTGTGTGTCTGTCTGTCTGTGTCTGTCTGTCTGTCTGTGTGTGACTGTTGACAGCATAACACAAAAACGAAAAGTCGGTTAAAAACCAAAGTTGGTATTTAAGTTTAATGTCTTTCAAGCATGCGACACGAAAATTTTGAAGAAAATAGCCCCACCCTAAACTACCCTTTACATGGGAAATTTTCGAAAATTTTGATTTTCTTGAAAATGGCTCTAACGATTTTGATTAAAATGCCACATGTTTGAGATATTTTTATGAAAAATGAAATGTATATCTTGAATTTTCTGGCTATAGCCCCTGTAGTCGTACTTACTCTGGACGACTTTTCCATAACTGGTAAACCGTTAGAGATAGACCAAATCATACTATACCAAAATTTAGACCTTGCTAAAATACACAATTTATGTCCAAATAAATTTTACTTGTAGAGTGAACCATTTCGGATATATTCTTTGTTATGTGTGTGAGTTTCGGAAAACTTGAAACTTTCGTGAAATTCAACATCGTTCATTTGTTTTGCATGCTAAGTGTGCAAAGAGAACGGAATCTCAAAGCTTTTAAAAGATTTTACTATCGCACAAAGCCTCCTGTATTCTAACATTCCCCTTGCACCTACAAGGAAATAAGCAATAAGATAATTTGTACAAATGTTTATCTTAACTAACACGAAGAAGATATAGGATTAAAAGTTTGTAAGAATGGTTAGTACAAGATACGAGAAAGTCATGTGAGTGCAACACATCAGATTTTTGTATATGTTAAGCGTGCAAAGATAACGGGATCTCAAAGCTTTCAAATATTTGACTATCGCTCAAAGCCTACTGCATTCTAATATTCCTTACACCTACAAGGAAATAAGCAATAAGATAATTTGTACAAATTTTTAGCTCAACTAACACAAGGAAGATATGGTAATAGTTTATAAGAATGGTTAATACAAGGGTAGAGAAAGTCATGTAAGTGCAACACATCAGATTTTTAACTTGCAAAAACTAATTCTGTCCGACAATAAAAAATTCTTAACCCCTGGAAACGTTATCAAATTCTTTGTAACATATTGTGATTTGCCATTTTGCAAGGAATGAAACGTCTATATCAATGAGTTGAAATAAAAGAGTTCCCATAGGTGCACATTCATATATTTTAGCTCATATTTTCAACATTTTAGTCCATACTTGTATGCATATTTTAGGTGTTTTTAGTGCATATAAACCCCGACCCTAATAATTACTTAGCAAATAGCATTAAAAATGTCACCAGTATTGATATTTTCAAAAGTGGACTAAAGGAATCGCTGTGCAAACATTGTTTTTACAACAAAGCAGAATATTTTAGCAGGTGCAAAAATTATTCCTAGCAGCAATCTCATGTCAGAATATTATCTGCTTTGATTGTTCATTGAACTGGCCGCATACATTACATTTGTTACCAGTGGCGACTGGGTGTGAAAAATACAGCTGAAGTACTACCCCCACAGGTATGCGTTATAAGCGAGCACGTTTTTTTCAGTCATTCAAAGAGTACATTTTGCTTTGCTAAAAATTTAGGTGCTTAGCCTAAAATTCGAAGGGGTGTTTATGATATTTAAAAGCTCACCCTAACTTTGTAGATTACCTCCTATCCTTTAGAGCTGCAAGTCTGTCGATTATAACGCCATAAAACGCCTGCGTTTCAGTAATCAGTGAGATTATATCCTCGTGTAAAGCTATAGTGGCTAAAGATGTAAGCCTCTCCTGTGATGTTACATTCCTGGTGAAAGTTTTCAGTATTTTAAAGCACGAAAAGGTTCTTTCTGCTGAAGAAATTGAAGAGGGTGTGGTGAAAATCAAGCAGAACTATTTGATGTCTCTTCAAAAACTTGTTTATGTTTTTCTACCACCAACAGTATTTGCTCTGCATTGAGGCTCTGATGGGACTAGTCAGCATGGAAGGGTTGAAGTTCTTGCTTTAAGCGATTAATCTTGGTAAAACTTTGTGGGTAGAATTCCTGTAAGTTTACCAGTGCATGATGCGGGCATCTTTAATGTACTCTTCAAATTTCGACACAGCTGAGAAATTGAAGTTTGTTGTAATCCTGAAATATCAGTTAAAGTTCCATAAAGATGGTCACTAATATTTCGTAATTAAGGATGTAATAGTCCTGGGAAACCTGTTCATCTGTTGTTGCACATCGTTGACGCAAATCTACGTAAGTGATACTTTTGCTTTTTTCAAAAAAAAAAAAAAAAAAAATTTAAAATACTGTTCATTTCTCTTATTCAGTGAACGAAATCTCGTGGGGGGATGGGTAGGATTTCCCCCTGCCAATGATTTTATACCAGGAATCTCCTCCCACTAAAATATCCCGGGGGCGGTTTATCATTGCGAAACATACAGTACTAAAACATTTTCATTTCAAGAATTTTTTTTTCATTAATGGCCAAAAGTAGAGCATAAACTTCATGGATATAAATCAAAATATCAGCAATAATCGATTGGAAGTATTGAATTCACCTCGCGAACCGCAACTACTGTTGACATTTTAACATCTACTTTTCTTTTAAAATGGCAATGTAAAAATACCTTCCCCCACCAACTTTTAAGGATTTTGCACCCTGCTCGTATTGCTTATTAGATCACATGTGAGTTGTACTTTTGCAGTGCAGTAAACAAAGCCCGAAGATTTCTTCTGAAGAATGTCAAATAAAATAACAGTAAGACAAAAAAAAATATCATTGAATACAACTGCTAGCAATTTGAATTCTAAACTCATTTCATTCAGAAAAGCATTACACAGTCTCACAAATTTTGGATCGGAGTCATCATTGTTTAGGATCAATAAAATTCAAGAACCCTTCGAGCTTGTTCCAGTCGTCAATTATAACCCAAAAAGATCTAGAAATAGACGCCAGAAGTATATCAGAAACAGCTGGTATTCGCCTAGGCCCAATAAAGTTATCATCACCGCCACCGCCGCCGCCGCCGCCGCCACCACCACCACCATCACCACCGCCACCGCCACCATTATTGCAATTATTACCATTATTACCATTATTATTATTACTATTATTACTACTATGATTACTACTATTATTATTACTATTATTATTATTATTATTGTTATTATTATTATTATTATGATGATGATTATTATTATTATTATTATTATTATTATTATTATTATTATTATTATTATTATTATTATTATTATTATTATTATTACTATTACTATTACTATTATTATTTTTATTATTATTATTACTATTATTACTACTATTATTATTACTATTATTATTGTTATTATTATTATTGTTATTGTTGTTGTTGTTTCTAGTGCCTTGCATCTGGCAATGAAGCCATTAGCATTCGTGCTTTCCAATACTTTTGAACTGTAGTTTCTTCTGATCTTAATGCTATTGTTATTGTTGTTATTATTACTATTATTATTATTAGTATTAGTATTATTATTACTATTATTATTATTACCATCATCATCATTAGTATCATTATTATCATTTTTTTCGTATTCTCCGAAGGTTAAGGAAGAATTAAAGGCAAGCACAAATGTATTCTGTTTGAAAGAAAGACTAAAGCAAATTGTTTCCATAATTTGACTGTGAATAAGCAATGTAGAGGGTACTTTGATCTTGTGGGTTCTAAATATATACCTACTGTACTGTAAAAGAAGTAAAAACGGTGGGAATTGGGGAACATCGCAAATATTGCATTTATCGATCTCAGCGTTTCTAAGAGATGTATTTAGTTCTCGAAAGAAGACACTGATGTTTCTAGCACATGAATACCGAACACCTGAGATAGCGGAAAAGCAGACCTTCCGGGCGTGAAATGCATTAATGTGAATAACCAGAGCTGGAAACCACGGTAGCGCTGTGCTTCTAAAGCTAAAATACGGAAGTTCAAATACCAGCGGATGGTTTTTTCCCTCTCTCTCTCTCTCTCTTTCTTTGCAGAGTTTATCTAAAACGGGAAAGCTTGTTTTTTGGATCTTCAGTTTTTTACAACATTCGAAAGGTATACGATACAATTGTTGAGTTAACTGAAGCTCTTTCATTTTACAGGTATAAACCAATTAATATTCACTTGAAATTGAACAGCTGATTATAACAAAATGTAAGAAAACATTGTTTTCACGTGTACCCTATGCTTCGTATCATTCCCAATGATTCAAGCTTAGAAACTTAAAAGCTTTGCTATTAACCTGTTACGATGCTATATAATGCTAGAGTTGTATATTATTAAACTACTACCATTATGTATGCCGTCAATGTAGGTTTTGGTCATAACATTTGTTTATCAAGAGCAAAAAGCGAATATAACCATTGTGTAATTTAATGTTATACCTATTTAAACACAATTTATTTGTAATAATTGCTAGAAAAAAGAAGCATTCAGCTGCAATGAATATCCTTATTTAAATTAGCAAACGTATCACCTGACATAAGTATTTCAAAAGCATAAATGCCCTGCACTAAAGCTGCAGAGTTATTTCTTCCTTGATCTTCCCTCAGTTATTCAAAAAACGGTCGCTCACCTGTTGCAATTGTAGACAAGACCTTTAGCCTCACACAACCCTTGCTCCCCCCACCTAGGGATAATCAAACAGCGCATACGCGACTCTTCCGAAACTTGACCCCAGTTTCTTTTAAAAGTGATTGCACCAGCCTGTATATGCTGATTAGGTCAGCTGTTGGGGTAGCAGCATCACGCGAGAATTCCAAAACGTTTGCGATACATTGTGTGCTGGAGAATTGTAAACCGTCAAGGCTTGCAGAAGAGGAAGACATAAAAACACCTCTTGAAAATGTTTCTCTTCCATCTTAGAAACGGATAGGGCATTAAGCGAAGGATGAAGTAAAAGGAGTAGTCCTCCCCCTCCCGGTTTCAATCGTGCCTGATAATACGATGACAGGTCCATCGAAAAGTGTGACCTGGAGCAAATCATGACTTGGAGATAAGAATCAAATCAACGTACTTGGTGGCCAAATATTGTAGGTCCGCTCGTTGTTTGGGGATGATATGAGCGTTTCACTGCATACTTATGAAGGGTACTGCCATTTGACGCAAGTTCGCAGCACTAGAGCGTATGCACTTGGATAAGTCCCAATGTTATACGCGTTGTTCGTTCAGCCCAGTTCGTAACATTAGTTTGCACCAATTTGCTGAGATCAATATGTTGGTGTAAAGCAAAGCTGTTCACCAACTGAGTTACATCTCTACATACGGCGGGGGAACATCCCGCCACAGAAATGCAAGATCCAGTAATAGCACTGCAAAGTCGTGATTCATGAACACGTTTGGAATCGACCATAACACAGTTCGGGAGAATAGTTAGCTTGACGCAACTGGAGTAAGACGAACTCTTGGCAGTCGTAAAATACGGAGAGGTATAGCCTGCAGAAAGGAACCTTTAGTTACTGGAAGTATGCCCCAGCCTGTCGCTTAGGGTTAGGGGACACCACACCTGGATTAGATTAGATTGGATTGCGTTCAGAAAGTTTTTTTTTTTCTTTTCTTTTCCTTGGCCAAGAGCTCTATCGGAAGCTATACGGCCACACTAACTATAGAGGTAGTAATTTGTCGTACCAACAGTACGAAATTGAAGATATCATTAACGGAATGATATTGCGGGCACATTCATAAATGCAGGTTTACTACTAGATGCTAAAAGTAAGCAAAACGTGATTTAGTATATGATATAAAAATTCAGAGGAGAAGATCGGAGTAAAATAAAGAGTAAGAAAGTATCAAAATCGAAAACCACAACGTTGTATATGACGAAAAATCGCCTGTAAAACGCGCTCATTTTTTATAGTCAATAAATAATTGATTGACACCGGAAAAACTATAATTTGGGAGTATAGGTCTGAATAAAATCGTTCTACCTTGTGTGCAAGGTTCGGACATCCTAATAAAAGATGGTCTAAGGTGGCCTCTTGACCACAGTTGCAATAAGGTGTGCTCCCAGAACCATAGCGGAACAAATACGCCGGAGTGTAACAGTGACCCACACGCATCCGCGAGAACAGTGAGATGAAGTGACGCGGGTAACGTAAAGAAGCAAACCATGGACGATTGAGGGGCTGCAAGAGTGGAAGACAGGGACAAAAAACATGTTCTGTATTAGTAAAGGCTTCCCACTCCTGGATCCATTGAGAAAGAAGAGAATGTTTGCCAGATCTAAATAATTCCCGTGGGGGTACAGTGATTGGAAAAATTTCATCGGAAAAGCAAGCAGATTTGGCTAATTTATCGGCGATCTCGTTACCATAGATACCAGAATGACTAGGTATCCAAGCAAAGAGCACCCTTGTGATCCCTAGGGTAAGATGGAGTGATTTGAGTGCCTGTACATACCAACAAATACTGGGTGTTAACGAAGGGCTATGTAGTGTTTGCAACACACTCAAGGAATCAGTATAAATAATTGCTGTTATGAATTCCGTATTTCTAAGAAAATCTAGCACCTTGTAGATGGCGAAAAGCTCTGCAAAATAATTAGAGCAAAAATCCGGTAGCCGAAAGGTACGTCGTATTTCCAACTCTGGTGAGAAAAAAGCTGATCCTACCCTCGGAGGGTCCCCCTGACATGATCCATCGGTAAAAAAAGTTAGGCGGCCATCTCCTGCCACAGGAATAGGAGCCTGGAATAATAGTCATGCTCGGAGGTCTACAGGATAATCTAAAATGCGCACACAGGCCGTAACATACGTAATGGTATGTAAGCCTGTGACAAAGTCAAAAGAATAGCATGGGTAAGTTTCTGCACGTTGTAAAAACCGGGCGTGATTTGTCAGAAATCGGTAGGCTAGCATGAGTGGTAAGGTCATGACTTCCGTATGAAGCCGCCCCTCTGGACAGCGTTCCAGTAACAATTGTAACTTAGGGAATAGTGGAAAAGTTATACTGCCCCAGCGGGCGAGAAGATAACGTAAAGCCACCACTGGGGCAAGATGTTTCAAAGGGGTGAGGCCTAGTTCTCTGTGCATTACCATTATTGCTGTCGAGTGGGCATAGCCCACTATAAGTCGAAGAAATCGATTGAGGCTGACTTGTAAGGGCATTAATGCACCTGTAGCAGCTATACCCCAGAGAAAGATTCCATAGGTGATCATACCCTGCACTACAGCCTTGTACAGGTGCAAAAGTACCTTGGGGTGGGAACCCCAGTTTTTCCATAATAACGCACGAAAGAAGTGGAGCTTACTGTCCAACCTGTTACGTAAGCGAGAAATATGTGCCCGCCAGTTTAGTCGATGATCAAGTGTGATACCCAAGAAGGTGTATGTATTAACCTCACGTACAGGTTGGGATTCCCAGTAAATTGGGGGAAGGCAAATGTGTCGACGATTGCGGGTAAAATGTACCAGAGCAGCTTTCTCTTTATTCACTGTTAGTCCGTTAGAGTCGGTCCACTCTCTCAAGGCTTTCACGGCGTTATTTAAGGAAACACGAGGTTGTGCTACATTGCCACCAGGCACGAATAGTACGATGTCATCCGCGTATACCAGTAGTCGAGCATGAGGTAGAACCACCTCCGCCATTCCTGTGATATAAACCAGAAATAGGAGTGGACTAAGGCATGAACCCTGTGGCAAACCCTCACTTGTAGTCCGGGGTCCCACCAAAGTACCCCCAGAACGCACTGTAATGCGGCGTTCCACAAATAGCTGATATAATAAGTTACAAAATCGCGTTGGTACACCGAGTTGTGTCAGCCGTTTAAAAAGTATGATCAGAGAAACACAATCAAAACCTCGTGCAATATCTAGAAAAAGTGCATCTAGAGTAGTATTATCTTTATAGGATAAGTAGATATCTGTTACCAGAAGGGATTAAGCTATCGAGAGTAGAGCGGCCTCTGCGGAAGCCGTTGTACCATTTAGGGAAAAAATGTCGATGTTCCAGCCAATGATACAGCCGGGTGGCGAGGAGGCGTTCAAATATTTTGCGGGGGCAAGAGGATAAAGCAATGGGTCGAAAGTTAGATGGAGAAGTGGGAGTTCTTCCTGGTTTCAAGAAGGGGAGCACTGTGAAGTGCTTCAGGTAACAGGCAGAATACCATAACTCAGAAAATAATTAAAGCAAAGTAAAAGTTGCTCCTTCCAGGAATGTGGCAGCTGCCGGAGCATCGCATAGGAGATCTCATCAGGACCAGGGGAGGTGGATTTAGTACCCGACAGAGCAACTACAAACTCCGACTGGGTGAAAGGATCCAGTAAGGGATCATCAGGTATGGAAACAAGCGAAAGCATACAAGGTGGAGGAGGTGATATTGAATCAGGCGAGTGAGGACCTCAGGTTCTAAGGGATTTTGTAAGCTACGTGAAGGTAATTCACCTCTAAAGGAACGATATAATGTCCACAGTTCCTGCATAGGAGTTTCGAAGGAAAAGGAACTGACCTTCCTTAGCCAAGCAAGTCTCTTTACTGAGCGGAGATACCTTCTTGTCACCGCTACCTGTTTTTTATAGTGTAGATAGTCCGCGAGGGATAGCGAGCGCCGGTAAGTAGCCATTGCTTGTCTGCGTCGAGTTATATAATTGGAACATTCTGGGGTCCACCAAATTGGAAATCGTCGTCTCCTTGCACGAGGTACGTAGTAGGGATGAAATGTATCCAAGTAGGCATGTAGAATCTCCATGAATTCGGTATACTTATGTATCCCACGAGAATTTGACAATAATCCTAAGCGCTCCTTAAGGAAATTTCGGAAGTTATCCCAATTGATATGGGACAGTCTACGACGGGGCATAGGAGGAGGTGTTACATATTGTGAAGGGGAGCGATATTGCAGCAATATAGGGAAATGGTCACTTCCCCACGAATCGGGTAAAATGGACCAATTCCAAAGAGTAGAGTGATCAGGGCTGCACAAGGCCAAATCAAGTACTGTTGGAACAGTACCTGGTGCAGGAGTGCGTGTAGGTAAAGGATGATTTAAGCAGCTAATCTGGCGATGAAGTAGACAGTGTGCTAGGGAAGCACCTTCCCTCGTATCTAGAGAATTGCCCCAAAAGGAGTGTCGGAGATTAAAATCGCCTAAGATAATAAATGGTGGCCGCAAATGTTGGAAGAATCGATCCCATTGAGCCTCAGTAGGGCGAGAAGTAGGGGGATTATATATTGCAATAATTGTGAGGGAGCCGAGTAGTATTTCTACTGATTGTACGTTGGGTGGAGTGTACGGGCACATGTACTCCGTAAAAGAAAGTGATTGATGCACCATGAGTGCTACACCACCGTAACCATCCGCGCGGTCTGAACGGACAATACGAAAGGAAGCTAGAGAAAAGGGTACACCCGGTTTCAGCCACGTTTCGCAAAAGGCTGCCACATGTATATTATAGTTACATAGGTGAAATGTGAGTTCTGGAAGCTTAGAATGTAAACTTCGGGCATTCCACTACAATAAATTAAGCATTGTCGGAAACTAGAGTTTCTAAGGAATCGGAGATATGAGGAATGTCACAAGAATAATCGGTAATAAGCTTCCTAGCGTAATCTAGAATTTGATGCATTTGGGTTACCGACAAATGGAGCCCAAAGTCTCGACTGAAACATTCTGAGAGTTGCATGGCAGGGGCCACGGGTAGTGGCTGAATATCCCTAGGAGAAGTGGAGGATCGGTCTCTCGGTAACATAGGGTTGCCGTCGCCTCCAGTAGGGGAATATATGGCTGAATGAGAAACCGAGGGGCATCTACCCGACGGAGCGTATAAAGCATCAGTGTAAGATTTTAAGAGTTTTGGAGAGCCATGCTGTATGTTATCTTTCTGCAATTCTTTAACTTTGCGCTTTTTTGATGTGGTTGAAGAGAGGTGAGATGGAGCATTAGAAGAGTAAATATGACCAGTCGGGGGCGTCACTGAGCACAAACTACTCAAAGCAGAGACGGCCACTCTTTCCGGTGTACTCAAAAACTCTTTGTGGAAAATGGGTTTGTTCTGTGTAATCCGTGGTATCTGTTTAGCCGCCTGTAAAAAGGTACAATTTTCAGAGAGCATCAGGCGTTGTATTTGTAGTTGGCGTATTCGTTCCGAACAGTTTGACTCATTGGCCTCATGCGGACCCCCGCAATGAATACAACGAGCCATTTCAGATGAGCATGCGGAGAGCAAATGGGCTTCACCACAACGCACACATCGGGCTTTGCTGCGGCAAACCGTTGAAGTATGTCCATAACGCACACAATTTGTACAGAACCGCAATGCCGGTAGATAAGGTTCCACAGGAAGAGAACAATAGTATAAATATATTTTGTCTGGAAGGGAGGAAGCACGCCAAGTAATTACAATTGATGCGGTCGGTAGGTATTGTACTATGCCGTCAATCACAACTTTCCTGTTTAACCGTCGGACTCGGCTAACCGGAAAACGCCCATTGGCCTGTAATTCAGTCAAAATTTCAGATTCCGGGCAATCCTTATCTACCTGGCGGACAATGCCCTGCTTATAAAGTAGATTGAAGGGAATAAAGCCCTTCAAGTGGTGTTTCACTAATAAAGGGGATTGTAACAAATTGTTTGCCTGATCGGCAGTATTAAAAGTAACTATAACCTTTCGGTTACCACTTGGCTTGATAGAGTGTATTCCCCGAAAGTCATTTGTATGTAATAGTTTACCTATTGCAACGAAATTTAATGACTTACGTTCTTCCTGTAAGGGAACAAGATGGACTTCATAAGGACCCAAATCGGTGTCCAGATACCTATCTGTACTCAGCGTGGGCCCTGGTGGGTCCTTCGTAGGTTGCGGGCGATCCTTCTCCATTTTTGGAACCCCTTCTAAATAGTCGTCACAAATGGGGACTCAAAAAGAACACACACAAACTTGAACGCTATGAAATAAAAAAAAAGTAATGTCCTCCTGCTAGTTAATGTAGCCAGCTGTCGACTGATCTCTACCAAGCCTGAGAGGAAAGTGATATCCTTATTTCTTTTTTAATTAAAAGAAAATATATATATTTTTCACCACGCTATCTAACGCACAAGATGGAGTCCCACTCGCCTTGTACAACAATCTTGCTGTTTAGGTTATGCTAGCGCAGGGAATACGAAATACCGTTCAGAAAGTTCACAAGTAGCCATAGAGGCCGGTGGACATTGAACATGACAATAAATACATAGAATAGCATATAAAACATGTTTACAAGCACAAACAACAAAACAACAAAATCTTGTGTGTTGTACTCACATGACTTTCTCTACTCTTGTACAAACCATTCCTACAAACTCTTAGTCCTATATCTTCTTCGTGTTAGTCGAAATTAACATTTGCACCAATTATCTTATTGCTTATTTCCTTGTAGGTGCAAGGGGAATATTAGAATACAGTAGCCTTTGAGCAATAGTCAAATATTTTAAAGCTTCGTGATCCCGTTCTGTTTGCACGCTTAACATATAAAAAATGAACAACGATGTTCCATTTCACGAAAGTTTTAAATTTTCCGAAACTGACACAAATAACAAGGAATATCTCCGAAATGGTTCACTCTACAAACAAAATTATGCAGACACAAATTGTGTGTTTTAGCGATATCTACATTTTTGTATGGTAAGATTTTGTGTATCTCTTACGGTTTACTAGTTATTTAAAAGTCATCCAGAGTAAACAGGACTACACAGGCTATAGCCAGAAAATTCAAAATATACGTTTAATTTGTCGTACAAATATCTTAAACATACGGCATTTTAATCAAAATCGTTAGAGCCATTTTCAAGAGAAACAAAATTTTTAAAAATCTTCGTGTCGCATCCTTGAAAGACATTAAACTTGAATACCAATGTTGGTTTTTAACCGACTTTTCGTTTTTAGTATATGCTGTCCACAGACTGAGACACCCACCCACCCACCACACACACAGACACACACACACACGGACTTTTTTCTAAAAAAAAAAATGCGTTTTTTGGATTCAGGGGGTCTTAAAACATATATTTCCAGTGAAATATCGACATCGAATTTTTGGCTGGCATACAATACTTCCTCTACTTACCAGTAGAGAAAGTAAAAAGGGGAAAAAAAAAACAAAAACAAAAACAGGACAATGGAGAAACTTCCCTTTAATTATAAGACTTACATAATGTATATTTACAGATATAAATTGAACTTTGTTTTAAACTTTGAACTGGGCTTTTCCTGCGACGTCCCACTGTTTAGTTATAATGATTTACACAATGAAGTGCCTTTGTAGGTTTGAAAGTTGAAATTCCTTTTCTGATCCCAAACTGATCCTTCACAAGTATTTTGTTATATTTAAGGCATCTATACAGTCTATTGAACATTACCGTTTCAATGACTTTTGAAAAAACTGGTAAGAGCGAAATAAGGTCTATAGTTTGAAGCATTTTTATGGCCACCTGTTTGAAAAGGGGGTTTAACGATTGAGAATTTCATCCTGTCAGGAAAAATTCCAGTCTTTAGTGACTCATTGCACAAAGAACTCATAGCAGTGCTAATTTGGTGTGAATATGGTTTTAAGATTTTTATTGTTATTTCGTCATAACCAGAGGCATTCTTTGTTTTAAAGGAGTTGATATTATTTATTTCCGCAGGTGTTGTCAGATTAGCTTTAAATTCAGGTAATGCTACTGTGAAACTTGATCTTAGAAATTCTAGTGCTGCTTCTTTACTTCCGTAGTTAATATTTAGAATGTTTGTTACATCCAAAAAGAATTTGTTAAACATTTCCGCAACTTCCTGGGATTTCTTAATTTCTTGATTGTCCACATTTAGTGTTATTGAGTCGTTGTGTGTGTGTGTGTGTGTGTGTGTGCGTGCGTGCTTGTGTGTGTTTATTTCATCCATAGAAACATGGTACATATGTTATAGGACACGTCAACTTATATATCCATACATTTAGAGTTGGTCATAATATTTACAAGGAATTTATAGCATTGTCAATACACAAAAACAATAAAAACAATGTAATATAATGAAAGTAATAGATACAGTGACATCATTAATATACAAAAACAATAATATACTGTGATATAATACATATAATCTTCAAATATAGTAATATAACAAGCATGTTACACTTTGTGACATTTTAATATACAAAAACACAATAACTTCAAAGGAAAAAGTCACAAGATATTTGATAATATTAAGCTGGAATTAATCACAGTATTCTATAGTTCTATAATATTCTATCACAATTGTATAATAATGGAAGAATTTTTCTCTCCAAAACCTCCACATCAACAATACATACAGTAAAAAACTACCACTTTATGTGAGGCCCAGATTTAAAAATTCCTGCGTGGTAAATGGCATGTAAAATAATAAAAGTTTATTTAATTTTGTTTTGAATTGTTTATTATTTAGTGATTTTATTTTCTGTGGTAATTTATTATATAAACAAATTACTATATGGGCAATGCTATTAAGACTTTTGTTAATCCTATGGGAGTTTTAATGCAAATTATTTGCTATTCTGGTGTTGTGCAAATGAAAATCAGAATTTTTTTAAACGATCCTGCATTTTGGTGGACAAAGCACAATGTTTCTAAGATATAGACAGAAGCAATAGGTAGTATTTTTAATTCTTGAAAGATGCCCTTACTGGGGGTTCGAGGAGGTACCTTTTTCATTATTCTTATAATTTTCTTTTGAATTTTAAATACCTGGGATAATTTTGGTGATGCACCCCATAATGGTATGGCATAGGAGATGTGAGCCTGCACATAGCCAAAATATACTGACCGCAGGACATTTAGTGTAACAACATTGCTAAGAACTCTGAATGCATAGCACAAACGAGTGAGTTTATGTATTAGTTTATCAATATGGGTACTCCAAGAGAGATGTGAATCAATCCAAACACCGAGAAACCTTGTTTCATTTACTTCTTGGATGGGTATGTTATTCATAAAAATATTCAGTGATTTTGGTACCTTCTGATGATTAAAATTAATGTAAACAGTCTTGCTAATGTTTAAGTAAAGCTTGTTTTTTTCTAACCAGTTTTGTAACATTAGGTTTGATTTATTTACAACAGATTGGAGTTGGTTTAAATTATTACTTTTGAAAATAATGTTGGTGTCATCCGCAAATAACACTGTTTTTGCTTGTGGTAAGGATAAGGGTAAGTCATTTACATATAATAAAAACAATATTGAGCCTAAAATTGAACCCTGGGGAACGCCGTGCTTCAGATTTACAACATTGGAACAAAACTGATCAACTTCCACATATTGTTTTCTATTTTCCAGGTAAGATGCAAACCATTTCCCTGCTACACCTCTAACACCATAGGAGTTTAACTTTTTAAGCAGGATAGCATGATTGACTGTGTCAAAAGCTTTTTTAAGATCAATAAATAATCCCAAAGATTGATGTTTATTATCTATGGCTTGGAGTATATCATCAATAAATGAAAATAGTGCATCATTAATGGTTTTTTAAGTATTTACCTGCTTCCATTTTTATTATATTCGAAGTAGTTTTTAAATTTATTTTCAGAATGTTGGATTAATTTATTATAATGTAATGCTCTTGCTGCTTTCATTACGTTTTTTAGCTGAGAGCGCCAGCTGCGACCCACCGGGTCTAATATTATTAGTCGCCATTTTCCTGATTTTAACAGCCTACGAACCAATGCCCTTAACCATCGCAAGGACTTCGTATTTGTGACTCCTTGCTCGGCAATTTTTTAAGGACTGTCTCCTCCTTAATACTAGGGAGACTAGGGCAGTGGCGGCTATTCAAGTGAAGCAGGTGAAGATGTTTTCACTTGAATATAGCAGTATTCTATTTTTGTTAATGATCGCATTATTACTGCCATTCTAACAGTTTGGTTACAAATTTCAACTGCTAGCAGCTGTAGCAGGGTCCGTGACCAATCCTTCTTTTGTTTGGAACTTACTGCCAGGCAGCCTGTAGGGAAAATTGGTGGGAGTGGGTCTTCAGATCAGCTGGAAGGACAAGTGCAGCAGTCAGAATTACGGAAGAAACTGCTGCACTAAACAGCTTGGTTTCCATGGCTACATGACGTCACGAAACTATGTACTACGGGGAAATAACACGTGTCTGCACATGTTTCAGGCAAAAAAGAAATATTTTCACTTGGGTATAGGCACAGAACATGGTAGATGGGATAGTTCCTGTTTTCGCGCGCTTAGAAGATAGTAGTCGTGTACCTGGAGGAAGAGCTGGTGGAAACTTAAAACCTAGTGTTAGATAACTGTGGGCGGTATAATTTACGAGTTTGCTGGACCCCAGTGCTTTTAATATTTAAATTACGGAACATAAGTGTTTTGTTATGAGTCCAATGAACGATATAGTTTGCAATTTGTTAGAAACCCCATTTTCTAGGTGAAAAGATGAAGACAAGAAGGATGTTTTAAACTTCGGGCAGCCCACTGATATCATTGATATGGCCCTTAAAAGAGAGGATAAGAAAATAGGGAAGACTTATAACATTACACTCAGAAGCTCTTGGCTCCATAACTATTCTTGGTTATGCAGTAGCCGTAGTTTGCAATCACTATCCAGTTAGCCTTTTTTACCTTTTAGCAACAAAAGTAACGTGTGGGACAAAGAGAGATTCGCAGATTTCATTAACATAAGCCCTTCCCTTCACAAGCACAATGATTCGGCGGAACATTTAAAATGTAAATTAAAACAACGCTTTTGAAAAAAAAAAAACGCATTAGCTGACGCTCTTCAAGAAAACTTTTTCATGTGCGTTTCAATGAAAACGTGACTTTAAATAGGCTTTTCCTGCAGGTGATCATTAAACCTACATTGTATTTAGGTAAACAAGAGCTTGCATTCAGAGGTAATGACGAGAGTGCGCTTTCGCTAAATCGGGGAAATTCCAAGGAGCTTGTCTACTGAAAGTCCATTAGAAATCCAAAACCACTATAATAAAATTAAAAGCATATTCAGCGGTTATTCTAAATCTATACAAAATGAAGTGATTGGATGTATTTCGGAATACTTACAGACCTGAAATTAATGTCTCAGATTTTTTTCAGTTGAAGTTGGCGATACTACAGATATTTGTCAACAGTCTCAGTGTTCTATTATTGTAAGATACGTGAATACAGAGAGCACATTGGTTGAGCGATTTTTCGGATTTCATGATATGAGTGCTGATAGATCCGCAGAAACATTGTTCCTTTTGCTGCATGGTGTTCTTAAATAATTTAATTATGAACGTAAATTAATTGCACAATGTTACGATGGAGTGAGTGTTATGTCAGGACATTTGAATGGAATTCAAAAAAGAATCAAGAAAAATGCTCCTCAGGCAGTTATTTTACATTGTTTGACTCACCGTTTAAATTTGATTTTAAACAAAGCTGTAGATATTTGCATCCGCCATGTTTATTTCTCTCGCTTACTACGCGAACTGTCATTTGTATTGGACCAAAATGAATAATAGTGTGACAGACACTTTATTTTGTGTACAGCTCCATTGGATACAAAAAGTTTGGTAAAAAATGCTGGACCGTGGTACACCGACTTTGCATTATATTTTCAGCATGCTTAAGTGATATTCTTCACCTATTTTGTAAGGCACGAACCGCCACTGGACTAGGGAGCCTTCCCGTTCGTCGGATACGAATACTTACAGTGCATACATAATGCAGTCCGATTGGCAAGATGACGTAGCATGAGGCTCTGCACACATAGGGCAAATTTCACTGCCCGGTAAACTTTAGCAGTTTGCCCATACTTCGCACATTTAAAATGTTGCATTAATGCCCTCACATAGGGACTTATCTGGAAGACGCTATAATAATACGGCGGGGAGGGGGGGGGGAATGATTTGAGACCGAACAGTGACAATGTAAGTCATTGTAGGATGATACACAATTTCCGTCTCTGCGTTTGAAACGATATACCTACGTGTTCAATTGGGACATAGAGCTCGGTAGTTCCGAAGTCCATGATTTCTTGTTCGAAGACGTCAGTATTCACATTACCCATAACGCTCTTGGATTGTATATGAGCAAAGGGTGTAAAGGAACGCATGTTAGTTTCAGGGTCAAAAGTGGATAGCAAAACGTATTTGCATCTGTATAAGTGATAAAGGACACTTAAAACCTATTGTTGCGAGCTTTTTTGGAATTTATACCGTGGCATTTGGAATATTTGTCAAAGAGAAGTTTGCGGAGTTTCAGAGGATGTACTGACGTCATTTAGGGGGACGTGTTGCTCGTAATGACCACTAAGTGCGGCGCCGCAGCTAATGCTGAGCTTCACATTCAGTTCCATTCAAGAGACGTTTGCTCTCAAAGTTACTCCCATCAACTAAATTTAATACTTAAAAAACTTCACAGGGTGCATAGAGCTGCTTCATCCTGGAAGACAGTTGGCGAGGAGCGATAAGCTTCCTCCTAAATCCACATCAGCCTAAAATAAAACAAGACATCCTAAAACAACCTTTCCTAGTAAATTCCTATCTGCGATTAAACTCTATTGAGGTTCACTCAGGCTGAACCTCACCCTTTCAGCAGCTCAAAGGACGGATGGACGAAACAATGTATACTCCATCCAGCCTTAGATCCACACCTTGTATCCCTCCTCGATAACGCGGTGATTGTATCAGCTGCGACTAATACAAACAAACCCACATTGACTCACGCCTCGTGTTTATGGGTTAAGTTGCAACAGAACAATATTTACTCGGAAGTTTTAGCAATAGCGCTGCTATCGCGTTAGATTCAAGTAGTCTATACCAGCGTTATCATACATCATGAAAACTCAAGATAATCGCGAATATTAAGGCACTGTATTTGTGGTGTGCTTTGGTTTCGGCGTATCGCGGGTTAGTTGTTGTCGGCTTCTGTTTACATTAATAGCGGATCTAAGTGTGGAGCGAATATAGAAACTTACCTTTCTCAAAAGGAATAATGTTTGACGTAGCCTTCGAGTGCGGCAAAACTGACGACTTGAGAGGATGGGTTGGCCATCAATAGTCAAATGGGACCTGGTCCCTCCTGTCACCAAAATTTAAAAAAAAAAAAAAAAAAAAAAAAAAAAAAAAAAAAAACAGAAGCAAATAGGAAAAAAATGTACTGTAGATATAACCATAAACACCAACCACGTGGGCACAATAAATCTGGCACCGCCAACCAACTGCGGCTAAACAGTAAGCACGTGGGCACAATAAATCTGGCACCGCCAACCAATTGCGGCTAAACAGCAAGCACGTGGGCACAATAAATCTGGCACCGCCAACCAATTGCGGCTAAACAGCAAGCACGTGGGCACAATAAAGCTGGCACCACTAACCAACTGCGATTAAACACCAAGCACGTGGGCACAATAAAGCTGGCACCACCAACCAACAGTAGCTAAACGCCAAGCACGTGGACACAATAAACCTGGCACCACTAACCAACTGCGATTAAACACCAAGCCGTGGGCACAATAAAACTGGCACCGCCAACCAACTGCGGCTAAACACCAAGCACGTGGGTACAATAAACCTGGCACCGTTAACCAACTGTGATTAAACACCAAGCCATGGGCACAATACACCTGGCACCATTAACCAACTGCGATTAAACACCAAGCCGTGGGCACAATAAACCTAGCACCGCTAACCAACTGCGATTAAACACCAAGCCGTGGGCACAATAAACCGTGCACCGCTAACCAACTGCGATTAAACACCAAGCCGTGGGCACAATAAACCGTGCGCCGCTAACCAACTGCGATTAAACACCAAGCCGTGGGCACAATAAACCGTGCACCGCTAACCAACTGTGATTAAACACCAAGCCGTGGGCACAATAAACCTGGCACCGCTAACCAACTGCGATTAAACACCAATCACGTGGGTACAATAAACCTGGCACCGCTAACCAACTGCGATTAAACACCAATCACGTGGGTACAATAAACCTAGCACCACTAACCAACTGCGATTAAACACCAAGCCGTGGGCACAATAAACCTAGCACCGCTAACCAACTGCGATTAAACACCAAGCCATGGGCACAATAAACCTGGCACCACTAACCAATTGCGATTAAACACCAACCACGTGGGCACAGTAAATCTGGCACCGCCAACCAACTGCGGCTAAACAGTAAGCACGTGGGCACAATAAATCTGGCACCGCCAACCAATTGCGGCTAAACAGCAAGCACGTGGGCACAATAAATCTGGCACCGCCAACCAATTGCGGCTAAACAGCAAGCACGTGGGCACAATAAAGCTGGCACCACTAACCAACTGCGATTAAACACCAAGCACGTGGGCACAATAAAGCTGGCACCACCAACCAACAGTAGCTAAACGCCAAGCACGTGGACACAATAAACCTGGCACCACTAACCAACTGCGATTAAACACCAAGCCGTGGGCACCATAAAACTGGCACCGCCAACCAACTGCGGCTAAACACCAAGCACGTGGGTACAATAAACCTGGCACCGTTAACCAACTGTGATTAAACACCAAGCCATGGGCACAATACACCTGGCACCATTAACCAACTGCGATTAAACACCAAGCCGTGGGCACAATAAACCTAGCACCGCTAACCAACTGCGATTAAACACCAAGCCGTGGGCACAATAAACCGTGCACCGCTAACCAACTGCGATTAAACACCAAGCCGTGGGCACAATAAACCGTGCACCGCTAACCAACTGCGATTAAACACCAAGCCGTGGGCACAATAAACCTGGCACCGCTAACCAACTGCGATTAAACATCAATCACGTGGGTACAATAAACCTAGCACCACTAACCAACTGCGATTAAACACCAAGCCGTCGGCACAATAAACCTAGCACCGCTAACCAACTGCGATTAAACACCAAGCCATGGGCACAATAAACCTGGCACCACTAACCAATTGCGATTAAACACCAATCACGTGGGTACAACAAACCTGGCACCGCTAACCAACTGCGATTAAACACCAAGCCGTGGACACAATAAACCTGGCACCGCTAACCAACTGCGATTAAACACCAAGCCGTGGGCACAATAAACCTAGCACCACTAACCAACTGCGATTAAACACCAAGCCATGGGCACAAAAAACCTGGCACCACTAACCAACTGCGATTAAACACCAATCACGTGGGTACAATAAACCTGGCACCGCTAACCAACTGCGATTAAACACCAATCACGTGGGTACAATAAACCTGGCACCGCTAACCAACTGCGGCTAAACACCAATCACGTGGGTACAATAAACCTGGCACCACTAACCAACTGCGATTAAACACCAAGCCGTGGACACAATAAACCGTGCACCGCTAACCAACTGCGGCTTAACACCAATCACGTGGATACAATAAACCTGGCACCGATAACCAACTGCGATTAAACACCAATCACGTGGGCTCAATAAACCTAGCATCACTAACCAGCTGCGATTAAACACCAAAGACGTGGGCACAATAAACCTAGCACCACTAACCAACTGCGATTAAACACCAATCACGTGGGTACAATAAACCTAGCACCACTAACCAACTGCGATTAAACACCAAGCCGTGGACACAATAAACCGTGCACCGCTAACCAACTGCGGCTTAACACCAATCACGTGGATACAATAAACCTGGCACCGATAACCAACTGCGATTAAACACCAATCACGTGGATACAATAAACCTGGCACCGCTAACCAACTGCGGCTAAACATCAATCACGTGGGTACAATAAACCTGGCATCGCTAACCAACTGCGATTAAACACCAATCACGTGGGTACAATAAACCTGGCACCACTAACCAACTGCGATTAAACACCAAGCCGTGGACACAATAAACCGTGCACCGCTAACCAACTGCGACTAAACACCAATCACGTGGATATAATAAACCTAGCACCGCTAACCAACTGAGATTAAACACCAATCACGTGGGTACAATAAACCTAGCACCGCTAACCAACTGCGATTAAACACCAAGCCGTGGGCACAATAAACCTAGCACCACTAACCAACTGCGATTAAACACCAAGCCGTGGGCACAATAAACCTAGCACCACTAACCAACTGCGATTAAACACCAATCACGTGGTTACAATAAACCTGGCACCACTAACCAACTGCGATTAAACACCAATCACGTGGGCACAATAAACCTAGCACCACTAACCAGCTGCGATTAAACACCAAAGACGTGGGCACAATAAACCTAGCACCACTAACCAACTGCGATTAAACACCAATCACGTGGGTACAATAAACCTAGCACCACTAACCAACTGCGATTAAACACCAATCACGTGGGTACAATAAACCTAGCACCACTAACCAACTGCGATTAAACACCAATCACGTGGGCACAATAAACCTAGCACCACTAACCAACTGCGATTAAACACCAATCACGTGGATACAATAAACCTGGCACCACTAACCAACTGCGATGAAACACCAATCACGTGGGCACAATAAACCTGGCACTGCTAACCAACTGCGGCTAAACACCAATCACGTGGGTACAATAAACCTGGCACCACTAACCAACTGCGATTAAACACCAATCACGTGAGCACAATAAACTTAGCACCGCTAACCAACTGCGATTAAACACCAATCACGTGGGTACAATAAACCTGGCACCACTAACCAACTGCGATTAAACACCAATCACGTGGGCACAATAAACCTGGCACCACTAACCAACTGCGATTAAACACCAATCACGTGGGCACAATAAACTTAGCACCGCTAACCAACTGCGATTAAACACCAGGCCCTGGGTACAATAAACCTGGCACCGCTAACCAACTGCGATTAAACACCAATCACGTGGGTACAATAAACCTAGCACCGCTAACCAACTGCGATTAAACACCAAGCCGTGGACACAATAAACCTAGCACCGCTAACCAACTGCGGCTAAACACCAAGCACGTGGGTACAATAAACCTGGCACCGCTAACCAACTGCGATTAAACACCAAGCCGTGGACACAATAAGCCTGGCAGCGCTAACCAACTGCGATTAAACACCAAGCCGTGGGTACAATAAACCTGGCACCGCTAACCAACTGCGATTAAACACCAATCACGTGGGTACAATAAACCTGGCCCCGCTAACCAACTGCGATTAAACACCGAGCCGTGGACACAATAAACCTGGCACCCCTAACCAACTGCGATGAAACACTAAGCCATGGGCACAATAAAACTGGTACCGCTAACCAACTGCGATTAAACACCAATCACGTGGGCACAATAAACCTGGCACCGCTAACCAACTGCGCCCTGCCTATCGGGGCCCTAATGACCTAGTTGTCGACGGGCCCTTCAACCATACAAGCTTACTCATGCGACCTGCCTACTCAAAGTCCAGTACAATCGTTTATCAAGTGATGTCACAAAAAGTATTATTAAGTACCAACTTACAAACCTATTATTAAAACTTTAAAATCCCATTGGTAATACCACCAATCATGTGCGCTCTGCTATTTTGGTAAAGTGTGTTGCATACCAAGTATCATATTATAATAGTTTATTTGATATTGATGAGTTCTCGACAGCGTCTTAACAATTAAGGCAGTTGGCAGCAATACATTGATTATAAAAAAAAGTGAACGTCAATTCAAAGCCATCTGCTGGACTGTCTGACAGACGGTCAGCTGGTGACAATCGCAGTTGTCTGTAGGAGGACGTAAAATTGGATAAACATGGTAGGTTTGGCAAACGTATGCATTGTAGTTAAAATTGGTATAAACTGCGGAAACGCAGAGTATTCTTATCGCCATTACAATGTACTTAATAGGATCTTTCCTCTTTTAGTCTCTAGCGGAGAAACTTGGTGCAATTATGCAAAGGCCTGGACAGGATCCTGTGGCAAAGGACGATGTACCCTGGTGGATGAAATATGCTGGACGAGGACTTGGCACTGTAGGAGGATTACGTATGTAATTTTTTATTATTTGAAAGTATGCAGCCTTGGTAATAGTATTCTTTGGTAATATCTTCTTACGGTGTTGTAAACGCAAATACGTTTTCTATTACTTTCTACATTCCTCCGTGAAAGGGAAGAAATTTATAATTCCGTGCATAATCTTACTCGTTCGTTGTTGTAGCTTCATAGGTGTAATAGGCACACCGACCTGCATTAGTGTAAACAAAATCAGCAGGTACATATAACCATGTATTAAAATAGGCTCCATATCATTGTTTTAATTTTGATACTGCTAGAGCAGATATTTCCTCAAGGTACGTCATATATAAACTGTATACATATATATTTCACTGTGGCAAAGTCAAGAGTTTTGCTAATACCTTCATACCATACAAGTTGCATGTATGCTTGATTCTATCTTTATGATGTTTTGAATGGTTGTAGTCGTTATTTTAGAAAATACATTTTTGCATGTATTAAAATCCAGAATGGGCTTTAACATACCCCACTAAGTAAACATTACCAAAGGAGGAACATCACTCAGAAAGTGAATAGGTGTCCATTTGAGAAACAAAGGCTATGCTTTGTTAGTCAGTCCGAATCTTTTACTTAGGTCTGTCATCTTACCTGCCTACAAGATTAAAGAAATGATAAAATGCAATGAAAACAGTGTCATTGATAATTGCCAACATAATTTTTATTGTACCTTCTTATCTGGCTCTAGAAAATTACTGCAAATTCTGGAGAGTTGCAGAGAAAGGAACTGTCAAGATCTTTGCTAGGCCACCAGTCTTAACGTGATCAAATATGTTGACTATTGTTCTCTCAGGTTCATAAATTCTATATCCTAGTTTTGTTAACACATTTCATCATCCCTGTACATCATTAAGAACATTGTGTTCATTGAAGTACTAGAAAAGCATACCAAAGTATTTGTGGATATGATAAGAAAGCTGCTCTGTCTTTCAATTCTCTGCAGATCTCTATTAAGAAGTACAGATTTTGGCAATTGATACTTACACATTGTGATTACATAGCTCATTTCAAAATGTGTACTTTTGCAAACCTTATCAGAACAAAAAATGTAGAGCAACAGATCTCCATTTTATAAATGCAATTGGATACTGTGCAATATGACCAGGCATATTTAGGTTCTGGGTGGTGAAGGAAAACACCTTTTATGATTAATTAAATCTGTATCTCAATGTTAAACATTATTCATGGGAGTACTCCAAGGGAGCTGCACAAAAACTTTCAGACGCATAGCTTTTTTTTCTCATTTCTTGATAGGTTGTTTCTGCTTTGCTTCTTGTGCCACACCAAGCTTCAGTCTTTTGCAGGGATCTATTCCTCTGATCCTGAGCAATATGAATGTATCAATTTTCATTAACTTTCTAAACTTTTTAATGGATAGATTTTTGATATTCCAAATACAGTGCAGTCCTTTTATGCTGTTGCCACAGACTGTATACATGTGTGCTCTATGTGCTGCAGTGCAAGTGAACCATGCATATATGTGGTCCATGGCCTCACCACTACGCTGTAGAATTTTAAGTATATTTCTTTAATCCTCTTAGCACTCCCTCTCCAAATATTCTACAGTCTCTGATACCTCAAACTTCGGTAGATAAGATTCAATATATAATATCTGTATCTGAATTGTGAACTATTTGCAGAGCATATATATGCATTAGGGTGGTCCTTATTCTTTTAATTTTCTATTTCCCACACACACACACCCGTGTATTTCCATTTGTTTTAAGAAGAATTTTAATACCTATTTTGTTGAAATTGAAGAAGAGTAACCCATGCTGCAATGTTTTATAGTACATGCAAAGAGAGATTGACTATCAGTGAAAGTGCTAATTTAGTTATGCGTGAATGTGTAATATTTTGGGAAAAGGCTAGGATTCCCACAAGAGCTTTATCTCACTGTATGGAGAAACTTACAGAACTGTATTTAGAGTGGTGCAATCTGCAAAAAAAGTACTGATAAGAAGAACACTCACAAAGAGCGAGAGCATAGATTTTCTCCAACTCTAAATAATTTGTTGGATGTTGCTCATGCTATACTGCTCGCAAAAGTAAAGGCATGTGAACACTGGCCAATGCTCAAGTGGAGCACTGTTGCCAAGCATAATGCGTGCACCGGCAGAGGTTCTGTGCATAAGAGCGTGTGAGATGCGTGTACCACATTAGGCAGAGCTGGTAGGAGAGACAAGCTTAGGATTCGCTGGAGTCTGCAGTACAGCCCACCTCCATATGCCTTTAACTTCTGCAAAGATTATAATACTTTGAACATGATAAAAATAGAAAAGGATAAACTCTTACTATTATATCAACAAGAACCTGGCTGTAGAGGTTGTCTTGGAAGTGTTGATTGGAAGTTGGTGGCAAAAGAGGAAAGGGTGAGGATTGGAGTTACAAAGAGGAGGTAAGGAAGATGAAAGTTGATAACGGTTAATTGTTTTTGGAAATTAATAATGATTCGTCTGGAGGAACAACTAAAGTGAGTGACTCTGATGCAACTAATTTCTTTCAAAAACTACTAAGCACCTGAAGAATAATTGCCATGAACTCATTAAATTGCACATCATGTTTCTGGGGACAACTGTGGACTTCAGTTTAAAAGTAAGGCTGCCTGGAGATTTGCACCATGCAAGGCAGATGGCCAAAAGAATTTAGTCATTGAAGATGTACCTCTTTTGTTCTCAGCTGTCTCTTACTGTTAGTGAATTTGATGGACTGAAGAACATCTGTTTGTGGTGAAAGTATATGCAAAATGGTGGTTTTCGAGTTCATCAGAAATCAGCGAACATTGCAATGAATTGTTGCTTTTTAAGAGAATTAAAACTGTTGAAAAAGTAAATGCAACTGTTTCTTCTAGTCCTGTAAAGAAGTTTTGTCAGCACTTATGGTATTTAAATGAACTGATTTGTATGTTATCACTGTTTGATGACAACTTTAACACTGACAAAAAGCATGTATGGTTAGAGATTGAAACTTTGGGGACTGAAAGGAGGTAAACTGTTTTGTCTGCTGCAGTTACAAAGCTTTTGGATAAGTTTTCTTTTGGACATATTATAGTTCCATAAATTTAAATTTAGCACATTTGCATAGGCCATTCAGAACATGTGTACATATTTACTAACAGACTGAGCTTTGAATATCTCTGTTATTTCAGACAAGGTAACCGATGAGTTCATTTCAGTCAAGAGTTTGGACATGTTAGGATTAAGCAGAGGTTTGCATAGATATTTTAAATAAGGATCCAATTTCTTGGTATTCAAACACTTCCTGCATTAGTGCCAGAGAGGCTATGACAAATCTTTAGGTGCTAAAAGAGGAAGAGGAGTGAAGTTAATACAAGAATTGAATGGATTAATAACGGCCACTGAGGAATATGCATTTTGCAATGTGTGCAAGATCAACAAAGACAATACCCACTATAAAAAAGAAACACTGAAAAGAAAATCGTAATAAAACTAGTATTGATTTAAGCTGCATTCTTACATTTTGTATGTTCTATTACATATTAATATTTAAATTTCTTTCATTTAAATATATTAAGCATATTTGCAAAACATGTATGTTTTTGTATGTTCTATTACATATTAATATTTAAATTTCTTTCATTTAAATATATTAAGCATATTTGCAAAACGTGTATAGGTTGGTTTCAATTGTTTATGCTGTTAGAATAATAGAAGCATTTTCACTAGTTAAGTTTATAAGTCCATTGCAGCACAGGTTAATATTAATTTTAATGAAACTTGGCATATTATCAAAGCATGTCATAAGTAAAAGAGTAGGAGGGTGTGTGCTCAAAACACTTGACATTTTTATGTAACCCCCCCCCATATAAGGACCACCCCAATATACATACTTTACATATAAGAAATCATCATTCAGTTCTTTAAAGGCTGGTTCACAACCACCCAGTAGCAGTAACCAGAATGGAAACCAGCACTGAACATTGTGGTTGACAAGTGCCTGGTAACGAGAATGCAAATTCATATTGATAGCATATACATGATCATATCAATAACAAAGTGGAAAGTAAATATTGAGCATCAGGAATTCATTTGTTTCTAACTGACTAGAGATATTTTTTCCAGCTTGCAACTAGAGAGAGCTCTTGTGGCTGTTTCATGGCACAGCCACCTTGAATAATTTCTACAACAAAAAGTCTGATATGCACCATATGCATCTTACATGCTTTACTTGAGAAGGAGAATGAGAAAGTTAAAATTTGTATAAGACTTCTTTCCCATTCCCAGGGCCCAGGAAAGCTTCCCATCAGTTGTAAATGCACCCATTTGAATGCATGTATTTCAAATTCCTTATTCTGGTGACCATTACCAGTGAACCAACTTTAAGATGTATAATTGTAGCAGTAGACTCATGTCATCAGCTATAGCTGGGTTGATCTGTGTGATTCATTTGTCTGGCACTGGCCTTTTGATCATAAGAGTGCTGGTTCAAACGTGGACCAGACCAATGGTTTTTAAGTGTGGTTAAAAATGACAGCCCCATGCCAGTAGATTTACTGGCATGTGAAAGAACTCATGCAGGATGAAATTCTGGCACTGGTGGCATTGTTATGATCCTGGTAATTGCAGTGTGGTTAACAGTTAAATATTTATTTAGCTGTGTAATGACTGAGCAGGATAGCTCAGGTGGTAATGTCTGTGGCCCACATTCTGGAGGTCACAGGTTTGATCCCTGTGTCATTTAGGCGAGTGCTGGGGAGCATTATTTCATACCATGATTTCCTTTCCATCATTTCCATTTATTCCATTTCCTTATCATCCTTCAGGTGTGCTTTCAGGCGTGTAGTGTTGGCAGTGCCGGGTAGATGGCATGGATGATTGCACATTGTAACTGGTGTTCTCGGTGCTAGGTGGCATTTGGCTATCCTTGTCCTCCGTTGGGTGGGGGTGCTCAGTGCAACACTGGAACTGCAGTGTGATGGCTGCTTGGTGGGGCCTGGTGCTGGGATGAAGAGATCTCAGCACTTGTTAGGGACTTCCTTGTGTCTCTGTGGCCTGCCTAGCTATGACCCTGTGTGGCACCTTCAGTTCCCTCATTTCACCCCTGCCTCCTGGGGGGTGGTAGCACAATAGATCTGTGTAGGTCGAAGTGAGCGAGGTGTCCCCTCTGTGTCTGTATCTTTTACCCTTTTTTAGCTGTGTAATGAAATCATATTTAATAACTCTTGGCATTATAATTGTGCACAAGAATAAGTGACTGCCAAAATCCTATTAATGTTTGGAAGAAACAGCAACCTGCAGTACATCAGCATAAATGTAAACAGGTAATATATATCATATTGACAATGATACTATAAAGTAATTTGGTTTCAAAAAATAACCACCACTGTTACCAACAGTGAAGAGTATTCTCCACATAATACCTTCTTGCTTTTCACTATGAAAATGCCATTCACAATATATTTTTATATCTTGATCTAACTGTTGTTGAACACTGAACCGCATCTTGCCAAATCACTCTCAGTTTTTGAGTTTGTGCCAAATACTCGTACTTAGCTTAGCTATGTGAAATGCATCGGCACTCAGGTACACAGGCATAATTGCCTGTCCTCAGTCCCACTGCAGTGGGTGCACAGTGTCCTCAGTGTTGATACAGGTCTGTGATTTTACATCCTGATCATGATAATCGTAATGTTATAGTACACCAGGCCCAGATGACCTTTTCGTATATGGGCCCTTAAACTCCACTCACTGTTTCGGTACACTTCACAGATTTTAATACCTAATTATTCTAACTTCTTATGAATGCTTTTATTCAGTAATATTGTTCTAATATTTCCTGCTAATGTAGATTAATTGAGCTGCACATTATTTGTGCAGTGTGTAATAACCGTTAACACAATCATTGTTTGAAATTGTGATTTTCTATGAGCATTTCTTCAATGTATAAGAATTAGATACTCATTTCAGCAGATGGTTATCAGGATATTTACCATGCTTTAATGATAATTCTTAACGTGTATTTTGTTAATGAATTGATTTCTGATAGCCATTAGTACCTAAATCTAGTTGTTTCACAAGATAATTAAATATATCATAGTTGTTAGTATGTTTTCATTTTAATTACTTTAAATGTAACTTATGCATCCATAACTAAAACGGTAAGCACAAATACAGAAATTTGCTGAATTTAACCTCAAATTTAGTTGGAAATCTTAATAGGGCATAATTTAGATAAAAAATACCATTATTTACATAGTTAATTTTCATTATAAGATGAGGCTTCAATTAAAGCCTTTATATCAACTTGACCTAAACACATTAATCTTGCTAAAAATCCACCAATTAATCCAATAGATAAAACACATTGCTTGATGACAAAGTAGCAGAATGACTTAGAGGATCTTCTGATACTGCAGTTCTTAAGAAGTGACTTTTGTGTTCTTGAAGTTGTGTGCAAGTTTGCAAAGCTGTCTAGGAATATAGTCATAGGGGTTAGGATATAATATGATGCTTACCTTTTGTCTTCATTTTGTTGAGTAATCGACATGAGGTTTACTGTAAGGGTGTTGGAAAGTGAATGTGAGAGCACCAGCATTTTAGCTTAATACATACTAGCCCAACACTGCAAACTGAAAATACTGTAGACTTTTTTTGAAGAGATCAAATTTATAACAGTGAAAATTTGTAACCTGAGATTACTTCTTTGTTTTCCACCCTTAAGTATGGATACAATGGTCATGATGAAAATTGAAGACTGCTTATAGTGCAAGAATCTCTTGGGCAAAGGCCTGCAGGGCATTAGATTGAACCACATGTATCCTTTCTAGACTAAGAGCCGCATCTTTCTCATAATGTAGCTATAATTATATTTTCAAAAGTTAGTCCCTTTTAAAGTGTATATACAGGTGGAAGGGAAGTCATTACATCTTATATATTTAAATGAGCAATTCTTGTATATAGTACCTGGGCAACCGAACTTCGCGTCTGTTTTTGTGAAACTTTTTTGTGGGAGCAGATACTTACATGAACCTGAAAGGCAAAACGTTAACTGAATAATCATTTTTGTTGCAATTATTAAGAGTCATTTCTGAGATACAAGAGATATAGAAATACATACAAATATTTCATAAACACCATCATTTCAGCTGAAAAATGTCTACTGCTGAACGCAGGCCTGCCCCATAGATATCCACCCAGTTTGAGGTTTTCGTTGAGCATTTGTTCCATTGTGGAGTTCAGTTCTTTGGTGCTGCCGTCGACTGTATCTTCCAGTATCTTTCAGGACATTAACACATTGGCCAAGGTTCTTTATCTTTCCGTTGAGTTCTTCCATGGCTTCCTTAACCCCGGCCAGTCACTTGTTAGTATTCTCCGATAGATCTATCTTCATATTGGATGTTACCGTCTTCATATTTTCCGTTTTGGAAAATACATTTTCAATTTGGCTTCCATTTTTGTTTCCATTATGTTCCCATATTTTCTATTCCGTAGTTTACATTTTTCCCAATTTGGCTTTCATATTTGTTTCCTCTGCTGCATTCCGGAATTCATTTCATTTCCCATTCTGTTCATCTTGGCTAACATTTGTTTCATTAACTGTTGCATATCGTGCTTTTCGTCCCATTCTTGACACCAATTGTGATTACTTTACTTTTTTAACTATTTCTTTATTTTTTATTAAAAGACCGGAGCAAAAATAAGCAAGAGCACTGCTGAACAATAACAAATACTACAGGAAGAATTGCTGATTGATAAAACCATGTGAATGTACTACACATTTCTGTTTCAATCATATAGAAAATTGTATAAATTGTTCGTAATTGTTCTTCGAAGTGGGAGTAGTGAAAGAAATGTGATTGTGTTTAGTAAAAGAAAAATGAGTAGAAAAACCATGTGAATGTTATACGTTGCACTTATATTTCAAGTGTATGGAAAAATGTATGGATTGTTTGTAGAAGAGGGAGTAGTGTGTTAGATAAAAGAAAAGGGAGTAGAGAAAACCATGTGAATGTTATATGTTGTGTGGTAAAATGAATTGCATAAAATCCTTCGCCTTGAAAACACTTAGATATGTCAATTTTCATGGTTATCGGTCAACCTGTTTTGGAGTTAACTCACTCTTCAACATACGATATGTATAGGCGTTGGTATGTATGAAGCTGATAAACGATAAGGAATAACATGTGAATTGTTATGTAAAATAAAAGTGAGTAGAGAAAATAGTATTAATGTAATACGTTGTATTTCTGTTTCAAACATATAGCGAATTGTATGTTGAAGGGTGAATAGCGAAAGAAGACTGATCATGTCTCGTAAAGGAAGAATTAGTAGAGGAAATCGCGTGAATGTAATACGTTGCATTTATATTTCAGTCATAGAAAATTATATGAATTGTATTTTTAAGGGCAAACAGAGGATACATAAATGTGCTACGTAAAAGAAAAGAGAGTACAAAACCATTTAAAAGTAATATATTGTGTAGTAAAATTGTTGCCATAAAAACCTTCTCCGTGAAAAAATACATATACGTGCCGAATTTCACGATGATCGGTAAAGCGGTTTTCGAGATTAACAGTTACATATACACAAACATCCAATTTGTGTATATATATGATATGAATTGTCTGTAGAAGAGAGTAGAGAAAGAGATGTGAATGTGTTACCTAAAAGTAAGTAGAGAAATCACTGTGAATGTAACATGCAGTATTTCTATTCCAAACATACAGAAAATTGTGTGACTTATTTGTAGAAGAGTGAGCAGAGAAAGAGATGTGAATGTGTTACCTAAAAGTGAGAGGAGAAAACAGTGTGAGTGCAATAGAATTTCTATTTCAAACATACAGAACATGGCATGACTTATTTTAAAAGTGAGGATAAAACTTTTTTTTTGTGTAAAGTCATGTTTTTTATGGCAAATTGTTTATAGAAGTGTGAGTAGAGAATGAGTAGAAAGAGATGTGAATGTGTTACCTAAAAGTGAGTAGAGAAAACACTGTGAATGTAACATGCAGTATTTCTATTCCAAACATACAGAAAATTGTGTGACTTATTTGTAGAAGAGTGAACAGAGAAAGAAATGTGAATGTGTTACCTAAAATTGAAAGGAGAAAACAGTGGGAATGTAATAGAATTTCTATTTCAAACATACAGAACATGGCATGACTTATTTTAAAAGCGAGGATATAAATACTTTTTTGTGTAAAATTGCCTTTTTTATGGAACATTGTTTATAGAAGGGTGAGTAGAGAAAGAGATGTGAATGTGTTACCTAAGAGTATGTAGAGAAGCCACTGTGAATGTAATATGCAGCATCTCTATTTCAAACATACAGAAAATTGTATGACTTATTTGTAGAAAAGTAGAGAAAGAGATTTGAATGTGTTACCTAAAAGTGAGGGGAGAAAACAGTGTGAATGTAATAGCATTTCTACTTCAAACATAGAGAACATGGTATGACTTATTTTAAAAGTGGGGATAAAAATGTTTTTGGTGTAAAATCACTTTTTTATGGAAAATTGTTTATAGAAGAGTGAGTAGAGAAAGAGATGTGAATGCGTTACCTAAAAGTTAGTAGAGAAAACACTGTGAATGTAATATGCATGCATACAAAAATTTAACTAAACCTTTAGAGCTGCTTCTGAAATACCAGGAATATATACAAGAATTGCTCTGTAGAAGCGGGAATAAAAAATGATCGGGAATTACACCTATATAGATGAACTTAGAAAGCAAAACCCTATCTGAATACAAAATTTGATGGAAATCGTTAGAGCTGTTTCCAAGTTAGGCAGAATATATATATATACACACAAGAATTGCTCGTTTAAACATAATATAAGATTACTTATTATTATTATTATTATTATTATTATTATTATTATTATTATTATTATTATTATTATTATTATTATTATTATTATTATTATTATTATTATTATTATTATTATTATTATTATTATTATTATTATTATTATTATTATTATTATTATTATTATTATTATTATTATTATTATTATTATTATTATTATTATTATTATTATTATTATTATTATTATTATTATTATTATTATTATCATTATTATTATCATCATCATCATCATCATCATTATTGCTAGTGTTAGTGTTATTACTACTACTACGAGATTTAAGTTTTGAAATGAAATCCAAATAAATTACCATTAAATGATAGTAACAGTTTTAAAAGTATGCCTCAATAAATCTCAATTTTAACAAGACAGTACATGAAGAAAAGGTTGTACTGCTTCTCTCTCTCACTCTAGCTCCCTCAACCCTCCCTCCTCTCTGTGTGTGTCTCTCTCTCCCCCTCTCATTTTGTGTTTTTTTTACTTTTTCTACTGATAAGTAGAAGGAAGTTTTGTATTCCACCCAAAAATTTGATGTCGAGATTTCACTGGAAGTATATGTTACGAGACCCCCTGAATAAAAAAAAAAGGATTTTTAGAAAAGGGTCTGCATGCGTGTGTGTGTGTGGGGGTGGGTGGGTGCGTGCATGCGTAGCATAACTCTAAACCGAAAAGTCGGTTAAAAACCAAAGTTGATTTTAAGTTTAATGCCTTTCAAGTTTGCGACATAAAGATTTTGAAGAAAATTGCCCCAGCCCATGGGCATCGCAAAGGGGAGCGGGGCAAGGGTGGGCCGCGACCCCCCCCCCCCCCTTCCCCCCATGGAAGTTGGTCAACTTAATGTGCAATCAATTACTGACTGTTAAACTACTATTTTAATTTTAATGTAACGATCAATTTTTATTTACCACAAATTAATATGGTTATATGCAACAAATATAAATGTTGACAGTAAAATGATGAATTAATATTATCTTAATGCAAATTTCAAACGTGTGCCGCCACCCCCCCCCCCCCCCCCGGAAAAATGTCTGTTGATGATCATGCTCCACCCGAAACTACATTTGTCAAAAATTTTGATTTTCTTGAAAATGGTATAACGATTTTGATTAAAATGTCATATGTTTAAGATATTTGTATGACAAATGAAATGTATATTTTGAATTTTCTGCCTATAGGCTATGTACTGTTTACTCTGGATGACTTTTGAATAACTCTTAAACCGTAAGAGATAGACAAATTCTTAATATACAAAAAAAATGTAGATCTCACTAAAACACACAATTTATGTCTAAATAAATTGTTTTGTAGAGTGAACCATTTTGGAGATATTCCTTGTTATTTGTGTCAGATTTGGAAAACTTGAAACTTTCATGAAATGGAACGTTGTTGTTCATCCATCTTGGGCGACGACCCGGTAGCTGTTAACACAGTGCTGTGGTTCGTTGCCAGTATTGACTTCGGTAAGCAGGTTAAATTTGTATTTTATTTCGTGGTTTTACTTTGTACTTTTAAGGATTTTTTTATCCGGTTTTGACCTGCTTACCTTTTTAGCTCAGTTTTTACTTGTTAACTGTTTTAGCATACTTTTTTAGATGCATTTTGAATTTTTAACTTTTAGCATTGTGGTTTTGCTTTCCAGTTTTAAATTTTAGTTCTGACTGTTAAGTGGTGGTAAGTTTTCCATTTTTTATCACTTTGACTTGGAGCCCTAATGACCTAGTTGTCAACGGGCCCTTAAACCCCATTCACTCACTCACTCACTCATTCATTTTTTTATATGTTAAGCGTGCAAAGAGAATGGGATCTCAAAGCTTTAAAAGATTTGACTATCGCTCACAGCCTACTGTATTCTAATATTCCCCTTGTACCTACAAGGAAATAAGCAATAACATAATTTGTACAAATGCTTATCTGAACTAACATGAAGTTGTAAGTATGAGTTTGTAAGAATGGTTAGTACAACAGTAGAGAAAGTCATGTGAGTGCAACACATCAGATTTTTTAATCATGACTGTTAAACTGTCTTCAAAATGATGATGTCTTATTGAAAATGCATTATAAACTCAAAGTAGGCATTGTATATTAATGTAACATATAATAGAGAAATTAGTGTTTTTTACTTTTGTGCTAAAAGCTGCTTTTCCACATTATGCATATTAAGCATGTTATGTGGAGTTCTTACCTCATTACTAGGGCTCAGATTTCAATGACTCTGGATCTTTTTTCTGATGATAGGAGGGTGATGCTCAGTTGAATATATGTAGGAAATGTGTCACGAGTGAAATGAGTCCATTTTTATTGATCTTTTTTTTTTTTTCACTTTTTTCAGCATTTTGGAGGGAAGGGGCATTTTTTATTATTTAAAAGCATTTTTTAGGTCATTTTACCATAAAAGTAAATTTGTTTGTCATTTTTCACGAGTTTTAATGTATTTCATTAAGAATATGGACTACCTATTAGTTTCAAGACTTCTCATTTTTAGGAAGCAATTACATTTTCTTGGAAATATGCAGTAACCCCTCCAATATGATTTTGTTTCAAAGTGGATTCCCAACTACAAGGAATGTTACTGTTAACATCTTGTAAAATGTGGGAGAATTTGCGAGATACAGCAAGTAATGGCCGTGGTGTGGCTACCTGCTATTGTCTAAGGGTCTTGCAAACATCCTGTCACCATGAAGCAGGAATATGAGGGCATGCAGCAAGCAATTATCTGTGGCGTGGCTACCTGCTATTGTCTAAGGGTCTTGCAAACATCCTGTCACCATGAAGCAGGAATATGAGGGCATGCAGCAAGCAATTATCTGTGGCGTGGCTACCTGCTATTGTCTAAGGGTCTTGCAAACATCCTGTCACCATGAAGCAGGAATATGAGGGCTTGCAGCAAGCAATTATCTGTGGCGTGGCTACCTGCTATTGTCTAAGGGTCTTGCAAACATCCTGTCACCATGAAGCAGGAATATGAGGGCTTGCAGCAAGCAATTATCTGTGGCGTGGCTACCTGCTGTTGTGTAAGGGTCTTGCAAATAGATCCTCCAGCAGCTTTGGTTTTGTATTTCTGTATTTTAATAAGTTTTTCATAAGCTGTTAGTGAGTGAAGTGAAGAGTAAAATTTATTTTCTGAAAATGCCAAAAGTAAAACTAACTACCTCTGTGAAACTAAAGCAGTTTGCTTCAGAATATGGGGACAGCATATTTTAAAGTGATGGTAGTATTTTATATTGGAAAATATGCGACGTTAAAGTAGCAGCAGAGAAGAGGTTCACCATTGAACATGTCAGAAACACAAATGAGCGCTGGAAACACAAGGGAAAAGAAAAGTGTAACAGATGCTGCTAGGACAGTGCAATGGGAATTCTGGGAATTTGCTGTTTTATGAAGATCTGTGTGAAACCTTTGTCTCAGCAATCATACTGTTCAATAAGTTGAAGAATGATGATTTCCGCAATTTTCTGGAGAAATATACTGGAAAGTCTGTACCAGATGAGTAACAATAAGAGAAAGCTACCTCATACGAAAAGACTATGAAGGAAATCAGAACGAAATTGAAAGACAAACACATCTGGATGCCATTGGAGTCTAAGGGTCACTATGTTGTTAATGTAATTGTGGGTGTTTTGAATGAAGAAGACAGAGGTGAAATCTTTCTCGTAAATTGTGATGTTTTGGAGAAAGCAAATTATTCCATTGTGAGTAAATTGTTTGACCAAACCATGAGTTCTCTCTGGCCTAATGGTGTCCAGTACGACTCTGTACTGCTATTCGTCACTGACGCAGCATCCTATATAGTTAAAGCAATGAACTCCCTTAACGTATTCTATTCAAAAATGATGCATGAAACCTGCTTAACACATGCTTGCCACAGAGTCGCTGAAGAAATAAAGAGGCCACTTCCCAGATGTTGACAGACCAATCAGAAATGTGAAGAAAGTGTTTTTGAAGTCTCCTTGTCGTGTGAAAGTATTTCAAGAAGAAGCTTGTGGGACCCCCTTTCCACCTGCTCCAGTGCTTACTAGGTGGGGAACCTGGTTAGAAGCCTGCATTTATTATTGTGAACATTTTGATACTGTGAAAAAAGGCAATTCTTTTGACAGTGACAGTGCAGCAGCGGTTAAAATTTTGCAAACACCGAAATGAAGCTAAACTGGCCTACATAAAATCAAATTTTGGATTTTTGCCAGGTGTTATTACATCCCTGGAACAACATGGTTGTCCATTGTCAATGCAAATGGATTTGGTTAAATCAGTTGAATGTAAACTATCTAGTGTAGAAGGTGAAATTGGTGAACATGTCTTCAAGAAAATGAGAACTGTTTTGAAGAAAAATTGTGGTTTTCATACTCTGTGAGATTAATGATATACTGGCAGGGAAGAAATATTCACCATATGTGGAACAAGAACTAAAGTCTAATGATTTGTGTTTCAGTATGCTCCTGTGTCTTCAGTCGACATAGGAGTTTTTCTATGTACAAGGCTCTTTTGGTAGATAACCATCAGTCTTTCTCATTTGAAAGTCTGCGGAAGGTGTTTGTAAGTTATTGTAATGCTGCATTGAAGGAAAAATAAATGAATGGGAGGATAAAAACAAAGATAACATTGATCATTTTCATTTTTACTTTTTGGTCATTTTTTGTCTGTTTTAAGTCATCTTTAGTGAATTTTAAGGTCATTAAAATCCGGGTCCTACTCATTACGTAGCTGTATGTATTACACAGGATTACAGCCTGATTTTGTTAACATAGTTAATAAAAATTATGAAATTACCTATCCTAATTATTTATCACATTACAACTCAGTTTTCACTTTGTATGCTTTCTTTTGTTTTAAGTTAAGTAAGTCGCATAATACTTTACCAAATATTCAAACTAGCATATCCACCATGATTTAAAGCTATTTGAAAATTGGTTATCTCTTACCTATTTTAGCTTGTTAGAAAAGTGAGAGTTTCTTGGAAGCTGCTTGTCCAAGATTTTCAGTCAGATTTTACCATTGATGGATATTTTTGTTTCAGTTGCCATTGGACTAGGACTCTTTAACTGCATCAACCTCATTACAGGTGATGTTGGATGTCTCATTGGAGGAATGTGGCAAATGTAAGTTCTGTGCTCCTTAAGACTATACATCCTAAGACAAAAAGTGAGGAACAGCCTGAAAGAAAGACTAATTTGGAAAACAATGTAATCATCTGCTGGCATTAGATTCATAGTAATATATTTTAATTAAGCCTTTAGATTATCTTTAAGCTATGCCATGAGCAGGAGTTGTGTATGATCAGATGGTGTGCTCCAATGGCTGAGCAGTCAAAATGAAATGTCTAGACTTACCTAGATTCAAATCCTCCTTATGTTTGAATTTGTTACTTTTGCAAGTAAGATTAATGTTCCATGTAGGGCAATTGTATACTTCAATGGATAGTATATATTCAATTTCTTGGGAATAAAGCTTGTACATTTCTCATCACATATAATGAGCCACTGCAAGATTCTAAGTTCCAGATACAGATCTTTGCATATGACTTGTCGTGGCACACCTTGGTTTGTAAGGTAACAGCATTGAATCTAGAGTTCAGATACTTTACGCTTTGTTTAGATGTGCTCTAATAATGTAGGCAGGATTGTTTCTAACAATCAAGACCTCTAAGAACAGAAATAAGAAGTTCATTGATAGATATAACATCTGGCAAGCAAATGCAGGCACAACGGCTACACATATAGGCAATGCAATACGAAGAACAGAAATAACATTGATAGTTACACATATGTCTGCGGAGTGGGTTAAAGACAAAGCTCCAATTTCAATATACTTTCCCCCCACCCCTTCCCTAGTAACGTGTGTAGTTAAGTCAGTAGTAAAAAACACTAGAATATTAGCCTGCTACCACTTTTTGGATGAGTTCTATTTATTTTACATTTTCAAGAATAAAAAGGACTTTTATTTTTGTGTTTGTATGTATTAAAGCTTAGTATTGTCTTTAATAGCCCAGAAGTAATGGGCAATAATATTTTCACAATGTATGATAAGTTTTATTATTAAATGTCATGTCATAACCTCAAACAGAAATGTTTAGCAGGAAAAAAATGTACAGTGTGATCCAGAGTTTCCAGCACATCCAAAGACAAGGAGGTTACCTCTAGGCCACTCACTCCTGGAGTTCTACTAGCAGCAAGTTTTATATATTTAAACGAACAATTCTTGTACGTATATAAATGTATTCCGCGCAACTTGGAAACGACTAATGATTTCGATCAAATTTTGTATTCGGATAGGGTTTTGCTTTTTAAGTTTATCTATATAGGTGTAATTCCTGAAAAAATGCAATTTTACATAAAAAAATATTTATTATTCCCGCTTCTACTGTGCAATTCTTGTATATATATTCCCAGTATTTCAGGAACGGCTCTAAAAATTTGGTTAAAATTTTGTATACATATCAGAATTTGCTTTCTAAGTTCACCTGTGTATTTGTAGGTGTCTTTCCTTAAAAAAAAAACACAATTTTACACAAGCAATAGCATTTTTTATTCCCTCTTATACAGAGCAATTCTTGCATTATGTGTCTCTCAGAAACAGTTCTATAGATTTTGATCAAATTTTGTGTTCAGATAAGGTTTTGATTCTTTAGTTTATTTACATTGGTGTGTTGCCTGAAAAAATGTGATTTTATATATTAAAAAAAATAAACATGCTTTTATTCCCTCTTCTGCAAATTATACAATTTTCTGTATATCTGAAATAGAAATCCTACGTATTACATTCACTGTTTTCTCTACTCAAATTCAGATAACACATTCACATATCTTTCTCTATTCACTCTTTGATAGACAATTTTCCATAAAAAAACGATTTTACACAAAAAAGCGATTTTTATCCCCTCTTTTAAAATGTCATAAAATTTTCTGTATGTTTGATATGGAAATGCTATATATTACATTCACACAGTCTTCTCTACTCACTTTTAGATCACACATTCACATCTCTTTCTCTACTCACTCTTCTATAAATGATTTTCCGTAGAGAACGCTATTTTACACAAAAAAATCCAACCATTTTTTATTCCCACTTTTCAAAGAAGTCATACAATTTTGTGCATGTTTGAAATAGAAATGCTACGTATTACATTCACACTGTCTTCTCTACTCACTTCTAGGTAACAGACTCATCTTTCTTTCTACTCACTCTTCTACAAATAAGTCACCATGTTGTGATGTTTGAAATAGAAATGCTATTACATTCACACTGTTTTCTCCACTCACTTCTAGATAACACATTCACATCTCTCTCTACCCACTCTTCTACAAATAAGTCATACAATTTTGTGCATGTTTGAAATAGAAATACTATTACATTCACACCATTTTCTCTTCTTACTTTTGTGTATCACATTCATATCTGTTTCTCTACTCACTCTTCTAGAAATAAGTCATACAATTTTCTGCATATTTGAAATAGAAATGCTACATATACTCACAGTGTTTTCTCTACTCACTTTTAGGTAAAAGATTCACATCACTTTCTCTACTCATTGTTCTACAAACATTTCATATCATATCATATATACAAGATTGATGTTTGTATATGTAACTTAATCTCGAAAACTACTTAACCGATCACCACGAAGTTCGGCATGTATATGTATTTTTCATGGAGAAAGTTTCTTTAGTAATCATTTCACTACACAATATATTACTTTCAAATGGTTTTCTACTCGCTTTTCTTTTACGTAGCACATTCATATATCCTCTGTTTGTCCTTCAACAGACAATTCATACAATTTTCTATGACTGAAATATAAATGCAATGTATTACATTCACACAGTTTTGTCTACTAATTCTTCCTTTACAAGACACAATCTCACTTCTTTCGCTTCTTGCCCTTCCATATACAATTCATACAATTTGATATATGTTTGAAACAGAAATACAATGTATTACATTCATACTATTTTCTGTGCTCACTTTTGTCTTACGTAACAATCCACAAGTTCTTCTCTATCGTTTATCAACTTCATACATACCAATGCTTATACATATTGTATGTTGAAGAGTGAGTAAAAGTCCAAAAGTGGTTGTTGACCGATCACCATGAAAATTAGCACATCTGTTTTTTCATGGAAAAGGCTTTTATGCAATCCATTTTACCACACAACATGGTGGTACCACATTTACATGGTTTTCTCTACTCCCTTTACTTTAACATAACACATTACTCCATCTTCTACAAACAATCCTTATATTTTTCCATACATGTGAAATGTAAGTGCAACTATAACATTCACACTGTTTTTCCACTTATTCTTCTGTTACTAAACACAGTCCCATTACTTTCACTATTCCCTCTTCCACGAGCAATTCATACAATTTTCTATACTATTGAAACGAAAATGTGTATTACATTCGCATGGCTTTATCAATTAGCTTTTCTTCCTGTAGTATTTTTTATTGTTCAACAGTGCTTTCGCTTAGTGTCGCTCCAGTGTTTTAATAAAAAATAAAGAAGTAGTTAAAAAGTAAAGTTGTCACAATTGGTGTCAGGAGTGCGACAAAAAGCACAATATGGAACAGTTGATGAAACAAATGTTAGCCATGATGGACATAATGGGAAATGAAATGAATTCTGGAATGCGGCAGATGGAAACAAATATGAAAGCCGAATTGAAAAATGTAAACTACAGAATGGAGAATATACAAAGAAACATGGAAAAAATGGAAACAAAAATGGAAGCCGAATTGAAAAATGTAAACTCTGGAATAGAAAAGATGAAAACGGGAATGTCTGATATGAAGATAGAGCTATCGGAGAGTACTAACTAGTGACTGGCCAGGGTTAAGGAAGCCATGGAGGATGTTGGCCAACATGTTAACGTCCTGGAAGATAGAGTCGACCGCAGTACCAAAGAACTGAACTCCAGACACTAGTGCCTGTGTGAAGCTGCAACATTGCTTGAAGTCAGTTTGCCTGTGGCCATAAAATTGGCTACAGTTATGCAGAGAAGGGAGTTTGCACAGGTGTCATGTATAGACCTCAGATTTTTAGGTTGTTAAAAATGATCATTTAGGCACCTAAGAAAGGTTTTAAAAACTGCAAAATAGGTCCTAAAAATGCAGTTTTAGGTTCTTTAAATTTTGTAGAACTTGGAAAGATAGTTAAGTCTGCAAGAGACAACAATATAAGCTCCCTAAACAGCTACATGACGACATTGTCCTAACGACAATAAAATACTCTGTGGCAATATGCCAAAATCATTTGTATGGAAACCATAACATTTAAATTTGAAAGTACTAAAATATAAAATAATAATTTAACTGTGCCATATACTAACAAAAACTTTGTTTTTTGTTGTTGTTTTTTTATTAACCTTTTTATGTATTCATTTCAAACACATGAAAGCTATTCTGTATCACATGGCAAACCTTTATATAAGGTCAGATTTAATAATAAAATAATAGCACCAGAATTTGCATATATGTTAAATTAAATAGAAAAATTAACAGTAGGGATGGAAAACATTTTAATTGCTACAACCAGTAAGTGTTTATTGTCCTTAAAAGATACGTTTGCAAAATATACATTAGTATTATTTATTTATGCCAACAAACTTACTGTTGGTGTTTTTAAACACACAAGCCGTGTGTGGGCAAAGTTAGAGAGGTAGTTCTACCTCTCAAACTTATACATTAGTCCTTTTTTTTTTCTCCGTGAGAGAAATCCCAAATAAAATGACACTCCAATGAGGTTATAAATTTATAACAGAACAATGCAATGGAAAAAAAAGACCTTGCTATACAAATACAATGTTCTATTTTTTATTTCAGCTTTTGATTTTTTTTAAATCTCAGTTATTAATGGTTACACATTTTGCACAAAGGTTAATTAACCCTGGGACATAAAGTACTTGCAATAGTAAGTCACCATTGGGGTAATTGTCTCTGATGTGAGACTGCTTTTGTGGTTTACCAGGAGAAATGCGGCGGCGCCGTGGCCGAGCGGTTAGCCCTCTCGCCTACCACCTAGGTGGCCCGGGTTCGATCCCAGGGACCCGCATGTGGTATTCGTGGTGGACGAAGCGGCGTCAGGGCGGGTTTTCTCCGGGTACTCCGGTTTCCCCCGCCATTTCATTCCACCGGTGCTCCATCTTCATGTATCATCAGTGTCACCGCCTGCGGTGCCGTAGTAGTAAAAGCGGGCGTTAAACACTACAACAACAAGGAGAAATGCGAACTGGTTTGAGAATTTGTCATTCTGGCAGGTTGTCACAGTAGCTTAATGGTTAGAGCACCCACCTGGTAAGTGGAAGGTCTGTGGTTCAAATCCCAGCTGTGGCATTGAAGTTTTAAGTTCCAGTTCTACCTCTCAGACATTGCCCACACACGGCTTGTGTGTTTAAAAACACCAACAGTAAGTTTGTTGGCATAAATAAATAATAATTAGATTACCTGTTTATTGCAGAATTCGCAGAAAACAATTTTCCCTTTGCTGGAGAGTCCCAATATGTTCTGGATCCATTGCTGTATCAGTGCACTTTTGGAAGATTTCACTTTAGGCATTTTGACACTTTATATTTTAGTTTTTACACACGCTCATTCATACACACACAGATGCCTAACAGTGTACGTTTGCACAGTAGAAAGTCCACAGCAAGGAAAACTTCTTAATAGGGTTGTTACAAACTCCTTTTGTATTACAAAGTCCTGCTTTTATTATGATTTTCCTTTTAAGTTGAAACATAGAAAGTAGAAAAAGATAGTGCTATATTTCACAGGAAATTGGTAATCTACCTAATCTCCTCCATATTTCACAATAAAAGGTGCAGGGAAGGCTGACTGTGACAGTGTTTCTAAAGACTTGGACCGTCATTAGCGCAACTCCCTTCTAGAGCAGATAGGTAGTACAAAAATGGTCATTTTCAAGCTAAAGCTCATGAATACCTTACTGTATGGTTTGTACAAACTCACAAGCTGTTAACCCAGATATTACATTCATGCTTGATGCTCAAGGTCAGCTCATTATCCCATTTTAAACCCTGTTTTAAATTCACCCATTGTTAGAATTAGGTATCTTTAGGCTTAAAAACCATGAAATGGGCACATTGGGGTAAAATAGGCACTTTTAGGTACAATAAAACTTCCACAGAAGATGTAATTTTGCATGAATCATGAATATATATGATTGGATTTTGATTATTTCTTCAGGAAAAAGTAGGCATAAAACCTAAAATCCGAGGTCTAGTCATGTATAAGAGTATCACTCAGCAGGAGACTCCTCTCCTTATGTCTGCAAGGCGAAATAATTGCAGCTGATTCTCGTTTTCTGGATCATACTATACAGCTCTATGTTGCTTGAATACTCCAATACCAAATGTTCAGTAAGCAGCTTAAGAGAACCAAGATGAAGGTTGCTGCACTCAAATTGAATGGAGGATGGGGTAGCCCCATCCTTTGTGAATAAACTGGTATCGGGTAAGTGACTCTCCCACTCTAAAATTCCAGCAGCGCAAGGATGAACAACCCGCTACAGGTAGTCACTCCCTACAATGGAGCCGGGAAGAGTGTTTTTGCTCAATTATTTTCTATGATCTTAAAAGTGGGTTAAACCTGTGCCAAAGTCTTGAATGTTCAACAGGCTTTTGATGACATTGCTTCTTCCCGTGCCACAGTTTTCCAGTAGTTTCAGAAATTTAAAAGGGGCCAAAGATTTTTGAAAGATGAGAAGAGAAGCACACTTCCAGCAATGGCTGACTGAGGAAAACATTGCAGTATTGAGAAAATGCTTCATGAAAGTAATCACACAACATTTAAAGAAATGAGGCAGCATTTCAGATTGGTTTGCCAGCAGCTTTCAAAATCCTCCATGAATTCCTTTGTGTGAGAAAGGTCACATCCCTATGGATGCCTCACAATTTGACAGAAGAAAACAAAACACACCCTGTTGAATGGTGTAAGAAAATGCTCACAAGATTCCAAGGAAGGGACTTTAGACATGTTTGACATCGTCACAGGTAATGAAACCTGGATTCATTTGAAAGGTAGAACTGGAACTTAAAAATTCAATGCCACAACTGGGATTTGAACCACAGACCTTCCGCTTACCGGGCGGATGCTCTACCACTGAGCTATTGTGACAAACTGCCAGAATGGCATTAAATTCTCAACCCAGTTGAAGGTTATTTAATCCTGGTATATAAAGTACTTACAATAGTAAGTCACCATTGGGGTAATTTGTCTCTGATGTGAGACTGCCTTTGTGGTTTACCAGGAGAAATACGAACTGGGTTGAGAATTGAATGCCATTCTGGCAGTTTGTCACAATAGCTCAGTGGTAGAGCATCCGCCCGGTAAGCGGAAGGTCTGTGGTTCAAATCCCAGTTGTGGCATTGAATTTTTAAGTTTTCAAACTTTTCCCACACACGGCTTGTGTGTTTAAAAACACCAACAGTAAGTTTGTTGGCATAAATAAATAATAATTACCATCTGGATTCATTTGTTTGATCCGGAAACCAAGTGGCAACCAGTGGTGTGGATCTTTCCTGATGACAATCCACTGATAAAAGTGAAGTGTCCCAAAAGTGTCCACAAGAAAATACTGGCCTCATTTTTCTTAAAGGGTGGCCTTGTGGCAACTATTCCTCTGGAGGAGCAAAGCACGGTGACCTCTAATTGGTACACCACAGTTTGGAAAGGGTAGAGTGAGACTGAAAAATTGAATGCCACGACCGGGATTTGAACCACTGATCTACCGGTTACTGTCTGGCTGCTCTAACCACTAAGCTATCATGGCCAATGTGCTAATATGGCATTAAATTCTCCAACTCACTTGCATTATTCCCGGTAAACCACACAAGGAGATCTCAGTTTACTCCGAGACAACATACCTTAGTGGCGACTTAGTGTTGTAAGTACTTAAGTCCCAGGCTTCTAGTTTAACCAACTATAAGGTCAATTATTGTAATGTTTTTCCACACAATAGCCATACATAGGACATGATTGGAATGGGTAGAGTGAGACTGAAAAATTGAATGTCATGACTGGGATTTGAACCACGGATCTACCGGTTACTGTCCAGCTGCAGTGAAGTAGGCACAATCATTTGTTTACCAGTTGAAAACACATTTTCACACAGTGAACGTATCAAAATGTCAAACATCAAATACCCTTATGCCATTAAGTTCCACCATTCTTTTTGCAAAGTCTAAACTAGGAAGATTATTTCTGTAAATTTGTGTTTCTAAGTTACTGTATACTTTTTATGGCAAACTCTATTATGAGTTTTTAACCCTTTAACGCTGAAATAATATTAATTTTTTATTCACTTTCATTTTTTTTATCAGCAACTCGTATAGTTTTGTGGAACTCTAATACAAAATAATGAGTCATTACAATGAACCATTTTGTCACAATGGGGCATGTCCATATGATCACGCTAGGTGCTTGTGTAAGCATTTTACGCTTAAGTGGCCATACTTCACAACAAACGCCAAAGTTACAGTGTCACTTATATATTACAATGAAGTGCACTTTAAAAATGAATTATAAATATTAAACACATGCAGACATGTAATATATGATTACATGAACACAAAGTTATGTCGCAAGTCCAAGAGTCAAGTCTTTTATAGGATGTGAAACTCGACAAAACACAGGATGCAGAGTCCAACTTTGCATTTTATACACTCTGTGTGAACAGTGCTGGTGCATTCTTTGCCAGCACAGCGTCGTCAATTGCGGGAGCTACAAGGTGGTTCTTCTCATCAAGATGAATATCATCACTAATACTGCAATGCTGAATATTGTATCTAAATGTGGCAGGTTGGCCTCTTCCTGATGGTACAGTTTTGTACTTTTCCAGGTATGTCTGCACAATGTACCAGCGAAAGTTGAGATGAGATACATTATTTCCAGATTTTCTTAGAAGTAACCAGTAATTGTGAACCGTTACATCTACCAACCATGTAACCAGGTATCACCACCACTTCTTTCCCCGGATCCCAATTCTGTAGTATGAGACATTTTGGTTCTTTCTATCAGTTCCGCCCATTCCTGCATTGTAAGCCTGAAATACAGTAGGCAGACTGACTCATACTTTCTGCTTTTCTGCCTGAGAATATCTGGATACTGAAGCAGTTGGCTCTACTCAGTGACATGTGGAAGCTATAGTAACTACAGCGTTGTCTCTCCAGCGTACAATACCTATACCGTCAGAGCTTTTTGCCATGTTGTATGTACCTCGTGCCTGATTCTTAATTTCTTTTGAAGGGGTGATAGAACAGTTTTTCAGGATACAAACAGAATGGCAAGTGAACCATATTATTTGGTAGTTCATTGAGCATCTCAACCATCGGTGCAGCACACTTTCCAAAGAATTCCTCATATTCTGCATTGCCGTTAGGATTTTTTCCTTGATAAATATCAAAATTTATCAAATAACCAAAGGGGGTGTTTAGACACCAGACCTTATAGCCGAAACGAATATGTTTTCCACGAATAAATTGTTTGCAGCTATGTCTTCCAAAATACTCCACCATACGCTCATCAAAATCCATATTCTGCTCTGGTCTGAATTGGGAGGTGAATCTTTTCTTCAGCATATTCAAAAGTGGTCACAGTTTCCACATCTTGTCATTCATATTAGGTTGAGTATTGTCTGCACAGTGAATAGACTGACAGATTTCTAGAAAGCGGTCTCCTCTAATGGCATTTGCAACAAGCATATTCCGCAGATCTTCTGATACTTCCCAATATGACCTTTTACTAGGGACATTATTGTAGCCAGATAAAATAAGTATAGTGAGTAACATTTTAAATTCCTCTGCTGTTATTTTAGGATCATCATAATTGTTGAATATTGCATATTTCCTGGATTCTTCTATAATAAATTTAATGATTTCATCGTCAAATGTAAGTTCGAAACATTCCACAGGTATTTTGTTGGATAACGATGAATAATCAGCTTCTGGGAATATACCAACCGAACCTCTATTATCATCCTTAGTCCACACGAAGCTTTTCTTCATGTTTTCTCTTCTTCTGGGGTGGAGCAAATGCGTTTTCTGAAGCGACATCATCAACTGCGTCACCTACACGCTCATTGTTGGTGAGGAAAATTTCTGCTTGACTAGAAAGCTGGCACCCTGTAAAATTATCAATCTCACCACCACCATCCTCTTTACCAGAATCTTCGTCGTAGTAGACGTTAGCATTTGGAGGCTCTATAAAAATGCTGTCAACATCTCCTATTGGGTCGTCTTGATTCTAAAATATCCAAGGCATCCCAGAGAGTTATATCCCTGTTAAAAACATATGGAAAGTTATATTCTGTATACCAAGTTTATAGTTTCCTAAATAATAAGTCTTGTTATGGCAACACAACGTACAAGCCGTGTAAGGTAACACAACCGTGAAAATAGACTAAATCATATACTGCGTACGCATGTGCCTAGCATGTTCATATGATCACGCTTTACTTTAGAAGGGTCTAGGTCAAATATGTGCAGTAACCTACTGTTTTGTTTCATAACAACAGGAACACTAATCATGCTGAAGACCTTTAAAAGTGTTTATCACATAATCAAAGTCTAATTGTAAATGAAATAGGAAACTTACTTGAAGTGCACTGACATCTTGCAGCTGTTACAACACTAGCGATAACTAAAACTTGTGCAACGACAATGTTTGTTTACAGAAGCCAACAGTATGAGTGGACAGGGATACCACTCCATTCTGTAGCTGACATAAACCATCAGCGATACTCTACAGAAGAATATGGCGCATTGGAAAGTTGTTAGTGGAAAGCGGTAAACCGTGATCATATGAACACGCACGGTGTTAAAGGGTTAAGCAAATTCTCTCTTGAATACATTTTACATTGTCTCACTGGTTTGTAATTATTGTTGAGTCTGTTATTTATTATTATTGTACTCATCAGTAAGATTTTTGGGCACCCATTTTAACCACAATTTCTGAAATCCTAATTGTAGAGGGCTGACCTTAAAATTTGTGGAAAATGCGAAGACGACACCTATATGGTGAAACATCTGTCCATGAATGTTTTCTTCCACAGTTTGCACCAAAGTATCCATGATCCACACTGGGGCTCATTTCGCACATTTTCACAGTTTTGTTAAACTGTAACCCACTTCTTCACCATTTTATCACCTATTGTTTCCCCATAAACCTCACACTATTGAAAATGAATGTTGGCTGGCATAACATTTCTTGCATTGAAAAACCTAGTCTCTGATCTGACTTCACAGTTGGTGGGTCATTCGATTGTTTTGAACATTTTGAAACATTCTAACCATAAGAAAAGCTTACTCACAGCTGTGTCTGGCTTAATGGATGAAGAGATTACGCATGCTCAAAATCGTGACTGTGGCAGCAAAATATTTAAACAAACTTGCTTTAAAAGCGGCCTTATACCACCCATGCCACCTGTCGCTACATCAAGTGCTTAAGGACAATGATTTTCAAATTTGTCTGAAATACCTCCAGTGGGTTCTGCCATGACCTTATGAGTAGAGCACTGTATACCACTGAAGCCATGTTTTCAAGTCATAGGAATGTAAACTTAATATTGTGACAAGTGACAAGTCTGATTTGTTTGAATGTCGCTTCACTTCATTTCTTTTCACTTAAACAACTGTTAATGCTCATCCGAAACATAATTCACAATTCATAGCCTTGCAACTCACTGCTGTTCTGTTCACAATTCACAACTCGCTGGTCCTTGTTGACTGTTTATATGACCCAGAGATTATTGGTTAATTCTCTAGAAATCGAAGTTTCTCAGCACTTGTCGGAAACAAAGCCTCTGTACTTTGAAAGCTTCTAGAAATCCGCCCAGCGGTATTTGTCCTTGAATGGGCACGTTTCACTTAATCCCTCTGAAGTGCGGCCACCACAACACTGCTCCCTCAGGGCAGCCTCTGGATGTGGTAGGCTACGGCATTGATCATCATGCAGCATGGCCCTTGCCATGGTTGTTGCAGCTTGGGCTGTACCTCTTGATCCAGGTAGGTCAGTACAGCCACACCATCCTGCTCGAAACCTCTTCTACTGGCTTGCCGGTCATGACAGATCTTCTTCCGGTCGCTCTCCATGCAGATGTGTTGACGGGTCATCATGCACACTATATGAAGATGACCCACAGAGTTCTGTCAGCGCTAGTTGTCCTGGTCCGCCTTCATAACCACCTTGCTCTTGGCAAGTCCAGCCATAACCTCCGCTAGGGTTACCCTGCAGACCCCAAGATTTTCGCTGGGGCTTCAGAGAGTTACCTCATCTGTCCACTTGCAGCACCCTCCTGCCAATATCGATTGTCTCTTCGTGACTCCTGAAGGCATGCAGCTCCAGTATCACTTCCTCAGCCACCCTTGCAATGAACACTGACAGGTTTATAATGATCCGCTCCAAGGTCAACTCCAGCCAGGAGCTGACTGTGATGGCTGCGGCCAGGCAGTGGTTTTTGAACCGGTTTTCTAGACTCTTCCAGATGTCTTTGGACACTGCTGTCGTAATTGCATTCAGTACCAGTCCCTGGAGACTATCAGCATGCACTTCCTCTTCTGCTGACCGTCAATTGCGGCTGGTGATGGCAGCAAATTGTCATCAGAAAACATCAAAGATGGAAGTACTGTTGTAGTTGGGTGGCTTGACTCCATGCAGATGTGTCACATCCTGACACCTAGCCTTCTAGTTCTTAAGGTTTCGCCTAGCATTTGTTCCACTATGGTGTTCATTTCTTGGGCACTGCCGTCAACTCTGCCTTTCAGGACACTTAAGTCCTTCCCTGAAGTCCTTCAAGAAGTTAAGGTATTGGCCGAGGTCTTCCTTGTCTTTCTTCACGCTGACCAGTTGCTCGTCAATCTTCTCTATGCTTCTCTATCCCAAATTCAATCTTTGCCTCCATCTTCCCATACCAGAATTCATTCCCATCTTCAACTCTTCCATCACAGAGTTTGCTGTTGCTACCTAACCTCTCGTCCTCTCCATTCCATAGTTTGTTTTTTCAATTTGGCTTTCATTTCTGTTTCCAGTTGTTGCATTCCGGATTTGATGTTCTTGATTTCGGCCAATAATTGTTTCATCATCTCGTCCATCGTGGCATTTCACATCGCACTCCTGGCATCAGAATGAGAAATAATAAATCCGGTTTGTTTTAATGTCACTTATTTCTTCTCACTTAACAAATGACTATGTATGCTCATACAAAACAATTCACAATACATGACCTTGCAAGCCACAGCTGTTCTGATCTCACTTCCTTGACAGTGCTACAGTAACACAAGTCTCTCTGTTGCAGAAACAACAAACTGCAACTCACAACTGACTCAGTGGTCTCTGTCAACTGCTTATATAGTCCAGAAATTACCAGCAGTTCTTTGAAAATCCAAAGTTTCCCAGCTCTTGCTACAAACAAAGCCCCTGCACTTTGAAAGTTACTAGAAATGTGCACAGTGATGTTTGTCCTTGAACCAGCTGGTTTACCAGACAGCAATTACAAAGGCAGTAGTTTGAGGTAATTAACAATTAATCCCTCTAAGGTGCGACTGCTGTGACAAAATTCATTATCGGTCAATGGAAAACTCACATTGGCTTTGCGAGGTAAAATGTCAGTGGAGCGTCAATGTATAATGTGGTATTGTAAGAAAACATCATTAACCTATATTCTAATCATAGTATGCTTGACAGAGAAAGTACAGGTCATTCTTGAGATGTATGTTACCTGTACTGATGGAGAACCTACTGCTAAATTTACCTCAGATAATGTGGTAGCAGCATAATGAATGCCCTGCTCATAATGCCATAGTGGCAAGAAAGGCACTAAACCAACAATGCCCAAATCAATGGTTAGATAGAGGCAGTCCTGTTCAGAGATTTCCAGCACAGCCACCTGACCTTAAAAGTGGTGTGTGTCAGTAAATTCCAACAGTGGACAACATGAAAGATCATATTACTGGTGCAATAGCACCAGAAACACTGACAGAAGTGAGTCAATCAGCAAACGGGCTTGCACAGATGTGCTGCCATGCAAATGGCCATCTCTTCAAACATGAATTGTAAAGTTATGTGGGAATTCTGATTGCGCACCAGAGTTGCAGTACATTTCTGTTTGTTTCTGAAAAGTAGTAGTATGTTTCGTATGTATTTTATGTATATGCATTTGTCACTACTCCACCATGTACAGCATTTCAATTTTGATGTAGTAATTACAAATATTCTGTAACATGCACTACGATTATCATGAAGTACAAATTTTACCTGTATTTTCCTCCCTCTGTTAGATCCTTGAACACTCATTGAGTACATTCTCCCTCACTGATGACATTCACTTTGTTACAGTAACTAGTCTGTAGTACAAATTCTAGTAGCAATAAATAAAACACAAAAGAGAAGAATCTTTATTTTGCATTTTTTGGGACTGAAAACTCATGATTTCCAGTCCACTTGATAACATTGAAAAGCTTAAGAACAGCATTTGTAGTATCACGTCATTCACATTATGATTAATTGCACCATGTTCACACTTGAACCTCAGGATGTGCAATAATTGTATATTTTGTCACATCTCAAGCATCAACTTCAAGTTGCAATTTCTGAGGATGTAATTGACCTATAGTGATGCAACAAATGCCATTCTTAATATGATTTTCCATGTTATCAGTTCCATCCTAAATAAAATAGGGTGCCTATTTTTAAGAAAAAACATAGGTTTATGCTGAAACTCGTCTTTGCTTAAGTTTCTGAATGGCCCATATTATTTACTTTAATGAGCCCCTCTGCCTAAGTAGTTAGACCACTTGTCTCTCACCAAGGTTGGCCAGGTTCGATCCTTGGAGACCACATGTGGGTTTTGTGGTGCACAAAGCAGCATATAGGTGGGTTTTCTCTGGGTTCTCTGGTTTCTCCCTTCATTTATGTCAGCATCTACTCCACCACCTTTCCTTTAATTCATTTCACCCTCATTTCATATTTCCTTCCTCACTCTCAAACCAGGCCTTGGGCTGATCAGTCATCCTGGCACTCTCTCTGATCCAGAGTTTGTCTGCTCTACAGGCATTTGACCCCAGGCACCCACTTGTAAGTCCTGGGGCGGTGTAAGTCCTCCAGAGAAAGAAGAGGAGCCCCCTACCCTGTCTTCATATCCATGAAGGTTGTTTTTAAACACAAATATCTATTGTTTCAGAGATGTTTGCAGTGAAAGTTTTAAATGCGCCGCCCTGTATTTTATTCCAGTAAGCATAAAATACATTTATAAATACCGGGTGTTCTGAAATTCATGTTACAAACTTCTAGGGCTAGTAGATTTTTTATTGTTTAACGACGCTGTCAATTGCCAGGATCACATCAGCGTCGCCGGTGTGCCGGAATTTCGTCCCGCAGGAGTTCTTTTACATGCCAGTAAATCTACTGACATGGAGCCGTCGTTTTTAAGCACACTTAAAAACCATCGGCCTGGGCCGGGTTTGAACCCGCGACCTTGGGATCAGTAGGCCAGCGTCTAACCAACTGAGCCACCCAGACCGACTAGGGCTAGTAGAGGGGACTGAGTAGACAATATTTTAAATAGGAACCCATGTCCAGAAACGAACCATTTCCATGCTACAACCGTTACAAGGTATCAGATTTGCCGATCTTGTTATGCAACCTGATAGACAGTACATGACGTAAGGCCTGACCTGATGTCACATGACGTTTCCGCTGCTGTGGTATCATGTCTGGAGTCCCATTCACGTGTCTGTACATCTCCGATACACATGGTTGAAGAATACACGGACATGGTGTTTGTGTACAGCGCCGTGGAAGCAAATGGAAGAGAAGCTCATTGGTTGTATCAAGAGTGTTATCCACAACGCATGACTCCATCACATACCCTTTTTGCCAGAATGGTGCAACGGCTCCAAGAACGAGGCACCTTCACCATCAATAGGAGGGACTGTGGTGCTCCAAGAAGACGCTGCATCCCCGATTTTGAAGAAGCTCCACTACATTACGTTGAAGAGGACCCATGAACAAGTACGCGAACTATAGCGCATGCGATGGATACTTCTAACAGCATGTTGTGGGCGGCTCTTCGTGAGCAACAATTGCATCCTTACCACCCCCAAAGGGTATAGGCATTGCAACCAGGAGATTTTGTACCACATGTTAACTTCTGCACATGGTTTCTGCAACAGTGCTTTGATGAGCCCCAATTTCCATGAAGAGTTCTGTTCACCGATGAATGCCAATTCTCGAGGGAGTGTATTCTCAATTCTTGGAACAGCCATGTCTGGCAGACGAAAATCCACAGGCGATGCATGTTCAGGGGATTTCAACAGAGATTTTCTATCATTGTCTGGGCAGGTATTGTAGACGGTCATGTGATCGGGCCATACATTTTTCCTGCCAGGTTAATGGGTGTTTCGTACTTGATCTTCCTATGGAACGTATTGCCACTGTTGTTAGATGCCGTGCCATTTAATGTAAGGCAGGAACTGTGGTTTCAGCATGATGGTGCACTGCCGCACTTTACAATTAACGTTTGGGAACATCTTGGCCGAAGATTTGGGCAAGGATGGATGGTGGTCCTAATGCGTGGTCCCCCATGATCACCGGATTTAACGCCATTGGACCATTTCCTGTAGGGTTGCATGAAGAGTTTGGTGTATGAGGCTCCTGTAGAGACCCAGGAAGAACTGCTCGCACACGTTATGGCCGCTGCACAAGAGATTAGCGGTACCCAGGAGTGATGGAACGAGTGTACCGGAACTTGATTCGTCGGTACAGTGTGTGCAATGACGTTGGTGGACGTCACATCGAGCCTCTGTTGTAGTGAGCAGTTTCAGTACAGTGTGGGATACATCAGGAGCAGAAGACAAACAAATTTCTGTTTCCTACCGTAGACACAAGTGTTATTGTGATCAATGTAATTTTTTTGTTTCTTTGGTATTACAGTATTCAGTTTTCCTATGTAATGAGTTAAATGTCATTTAATTCTGCACCTAACATCACACCACATTTGACGTGGAACTCTTCTGACGTCATTTTACTGCCTATCCAGTTGCAAAACAACACCGGTAAATCCGATACATTGTAAAGTTTGTAGCACGGAAATGGTACATTTCCGGACATGGGTTCCCATTTAATATATTGTCTACTCAGTCCCCTCTACCAGCCCTAGAAGTTTGTAACATGAATTTCAGAACACCCGGTATAAAACCTATGATTGTAAACAAAGGAACAAAATAAGCAAATACTGAGCTCTAGTAATAAGTATGGTCGAAGATGAAAATTATGATAAACTGTCCTGCATGAGAACAGAGGATTTCTGTGACCAAATACAGAATACTTGAAATCATGTATCCTCTCAAAGTTTGACTAAGCAATTTCACCCATGGTTCAAAGAATGAGGGCAGTAATGGAAACAGAGTATGTATACTTTTGATATTTACTTAATTTTTAGCTTTTGCATTAATATTTATTGATTTTGTATAGAAAATGCAGTTGCTTTTTAGGCGTGTGTATCATAAAATTCAAATAAATCTTTACAATCGAAAGTTATATCAGCCATGTACTAATCATTACCTTTGATAAAACATACATATGTATATGAATATAAAAAAAAGTGCTAATGTATTAATGTATACAGTATGACAAAGCAATTTGGTCTATATGAAAACCATCAGCTCATACCAAAGTAAGTTATGTCTTTGCTTACAGGGTGGCAGGCTTCTTATGTATATTGATTGAAGCCCCATGCTGCTGCATGTTTGTTGACTTTGTCCAGAACCTAAGTGACTGGGTAGAAAAGCGACCTTACTGGAATAGGGGTGCTTTCTATATCATGTAAGTACTTATTCTTTTGAAAAATTATTTAATTCTTTGGGACAGGATTTTAATGCAAATGGATATTTCTTTTGCTCTGTCAGACAATGTGCTCACTTGGTATACTAAATTTCTAACAATTTACAACAGTATTTTATGTTGCTTATAATCCCTGTTTTTAATAATCATACTTAAGCAGTTTATGTATTATATTTACTTGTTTAGCATGTATTATTTACAGATATTTTTGTTATTTTATCTTCATATGTGATTTACAGTTACATATTTTGGAATAACATGTGCCATGTAATCAGTCTTGAAACTTGGTAACAGTGATGGTAGCTAAAACATAAAGCAATCAATAGCTCCTTAATTCCCCAATCAGAACTAAAAAATATAATTGGATAACAATGGGTATCAAGGTTTCTAGCATGAAACTCAGATTCCTTAATAGAGTGTTCAAGGAAGGGAATGTCTTAGAGAATTTTAAGGCACACTATGCAAAATATAAAAAAAACTAGCTGTACCCTGCCACGCTTCACTGTGACACATTATGTATGCCTGGATGAGAAATGAGGAACAAAACAAAGCATACGTTTCAGAAAAGTTTGATTTTGCAATACTTGTGGGTATACAAAATTTTTTTGTTTTTCCATTGTTTGCGTAGATATAAAGGCTATCTGGTTTGCCGACACGGGAACACACAACATACAATTGCCCATGTGAGAAGCAATCTGCACCTAAATCTAAACCACACAATTCTAAAGATTGACCTTGAGCTTTATTGATTGTGATTGCAAATGCCAAACGAATCGGGAATTGTAATCTTTTAAATTTAAATGGTGTATTGGTCAGGATTATGGGAATTTGAGGAATGAGGACATCCTCGCCTTTGAAAGGCCCAGTTAATATCGTTGCTTCCACTACTTGTTCATCAATTTCTTAACTGCGAGCCTCGTGCCGTTACAGAGTTTTGGCTGATGAACATTTATTGTAGAGCCAGATTAGTATATGCGCATGTGGCAATCCTCTATTTTGCCATTCTACTGAATACATCCAGCAGCGTACAGATCCAAATATTTCATATTTCACAATAAAATCCATCAGTAACTTAAGCTTTTGTCCAAAAACATGTGCTGTGATATCATACCGATCCACTTGCGATTACCCAGGAAGTAATAACTGCTCTATCTCATCCCAAACTGGATTGCACGTGAAGGTGATAAATAAGTCTGGATGCCCGTAATGGCGAACATATGGCATTGCGTCTTGTACATGTGATGCAGACTGCCTATGTATGAACATAGCAAAATAAGCTTTCCAACGTTGGTTGTATTACCTTCATTCACAACTGCATTTCGCAAATGAATGTATTCTTTGGAGCGAAGTTTGGTCTGATTCATCTAAGAAAAAGCAAACGTTCCATTTTAATTTTTACATACATATCAACAATGTACTGGTGAAACAACTGTATTTCAAAATATAATTGCCCTCGTTCCTCCGAATAATCAAGCAGTATGCGTAAAAGTTAATTGCACTCCACTATTTATTGATTTCTGCACCATTAACTGGATTAACCATTTTCACATTGAAATGATATCCATTGGCACTATCTCAGAAGATAATTGGATATTGCAAAGCATTGTAACAACAGTGAGTTTCTGCGACGTTTATTAATTGATCGTTACTTCGATGGAATGTCTCTAGGTTAGAACTGATCTCTGACATGACAATTGCTGCTTCGTTTATAGTTGGAGCATTATATCTCTGGACATCCCCCAGGGGGTCCTACTACGGTAGGTACAGGTTTGGCATACCCAGGGCCCCGAGCCATACCCTCGATTGGGTTCCTCTAAGGGGTGATAGGGCACATGCCAAACGCCCAATCAACTTTGGTCCACTTTTGTGTTTGACCTCGCACCTGATACCTCCATGTACACAGTCTGATGGATAACCTATGTGTGGTGGATGGGGAGACGCAAGGGGTGACTGGGTAACTGTGTAATTCCCAGCCCTGGTTATCATGTAGGATCTGTCTTCATATCCGCTGATAAAGGTCAGTCCCGGGGAGGGGCCATTGCATGAGCTGATGCACTCCTGAAGGCGATTGGGTCCCTCTGTGTATACACTGGGAGGTGAGACCCTAGGGTGAGCAAGGTCCAGGCCAGGACGCTCACCTAAGCCGGGGTGGCACCCAGGAAGTGAGCATGCCATTGAAGACATTCGCAGTGGTGGAGGATATCGCCATGAGTTCTTAAAAAACTCAAAAAAACAAAAACAGCAAAGTTAGTGTAAAGGAAGTAGCCGAGTGTTGTGGTCCTCGCTACTTGGTTATTTCTAGACCTGAGGAAGGCAAAAAGTTTTTATCGGTGAGCCCATTTGTAATCCTGAAAGGCTGTTCCAGTGAAGTCATGCACTAGATCTCGCAATGGCACACTCCTGGTTGAAGCCCATTCAGCAGACCAGGCAGCTAAAGTACAAAAAGCAAACATGTTAGCCAGCTATCCAGTATGTGTTGACTTTCACAAAACATTAAATTTGCCACATGGTGTGGTTAATACCGGTGCATTAGACTGATTAAGCATTGAGTAGATTAAGGAAAATCTACAAGAACAAGGTGCTACCTGTATTTATCAGGTTCATCGCAAAGAAAGCGGTGAATTGAAGCCTACTCATACCCTGTTCCTGACCTTTAATCGGGTACATCTCCCTCAAAGGATTAAGGTAGGATATGAAGCAATAGAAGTAAGGCCATACATCCCCAACCCAATCAGATGCTTTAAGTGTAACCACTTTGGACACACAAGCGAACTGTGCAACAGAGCAGCTAACTGTGGCAACTGTGGAGGCGTCATTCACGACGCTCCTTGTTTGTTGCCTCCCAGTTGTGTGAACTGCAGTGGTGAACATCCAGCTAGTTCCTGAGAATGCCCCCGTTTTATGGAGCAAAGGGCGATCCAGGAAATCCGAGTCAAAGAGGTGTCCTCAGAAGCTTGGAAACTCCTGTGTATCTGACAGGCCCCCCTTCCAAAGTTCGGTACCTATAGCTCAGTTGCAGCTAGGCCGGTACTGAAGTGGGAAATTGCTACACAAACCAGCGATCAAATTGGGGCCACAATTTCAGAAAAAATTCTCATAGCAAGAACAGTTCCAAAGCCTTCAACATCTACAGGTAAATCTACATCTCCTACCAAGTCCATAAAGGAAAAGAACACCTCTACAAGGTCACCGTCCAAATTGCCAGTCTACAACAATGGCAACAATGAGCCCGTTATTTATGTTGCTTCACCGAAGAAATTCAAGAAACAGTATGTAAGATCTGACTTCCTCAAAGAAGAAAACATGTCTGTTCCCAGTAAACCATAGGGAAAGAAGAGCCAGCGTTCATCCCCTCAAGGATCCTCTTTTGAGGATTCCTCTTGGATGGATACAGACCGGCAACTTTCATCTTCGCCGGTATCCCTTAGCAATCGGTTTGAGGTTCTTGAACCGAAGTTTGCTATAGGGAGACATACCTCCTCGGCATAGGAGATGCAAGAAGATCCTGCCTGTGCTGGGAGAAACCCAGCGAAAAAGAGGCAGGATAAAGCTGAAAAGAGTGTAAGCCCAAAAGATTACAAAAGGGCTAAATTGAATCGACAACCACCTACGCCAAAAAAAGCAGAGTTACTTTGGAATACTTATGCCACGCAGATATTAATATGGCTATCCTACATTGGAACATACATGGTATTAGAACACAACGACCAGAACTTGAGCTTTTGCTCAAAGAGAACGAACCTTTGGTCGCATGTTTGCAAGAGACTAAGCTGCGTCCTCAAGACACTTTCCATCTAAGGTGATACACCCCAGTACGGTGTGATGTTACACCAGAAGAGGGTGTTCCGGCAAGTGGCAGCGCTATGACGCTTGTCAGAGATGATGTGTATATAAAAACTATACCCTTACGGTCTGATATACAATCGCCATAAGGATTATACTGCCAACCATTCAGTTTACCATTTGTAACATTTATCTGCCTCCCTCTCTTGTCTTCTCACCTATTGATTTAGAAGAACTAGTTTCCCAGTTACTAACACCGTTTCTGTTGGTGGGAGACTTCAATGTGCACCACCCACTGTGGGGCTCAAGTCGCGCTTGTACAAGAGGCAAGCTCTTCGCTGATTTCCTGGACAGTTACAACCTAGCTCTCCTCAACACCGGAGAGCCTACATTCATTTCTGACTCTTTCAATAGTTTCTTGCACCTTGATCTTGCAGTTTGTTCACCTCATTTTGCAGTCTCCTTACAGTGGAATGTCATCTCTGATTTACACCCTAGTGACCACTTTCCTTGTCTCATTAGTCACTTAACGCAAGATGCATGTTCCACACATATGCCCAGATGGCATTTGGACCATGCCAACTGGAACCTTTACACCCAGTTGGCTGTCTTTACATATGAGCATGACTCAGTGAATGATTTGGCTTAGCATCTCACGGAGATGATTCTCTCTGCTGCCGAACTATCTATTCCGGGGTTGACTTCACATCCCATCAATTTCCCGTCCCCTGGTGGACAGAAGAATGTCAGAATGCCATTTGTGCTCGAAGGTGTGCTCTTAGGGTTTTCCAACGTCACCCTACATTGGACAACCTAATCCAATACAAGAAAATGCGTGCCAGGTCCAGACAAATGATTAAGGATAGCAAAAAGTCATCATGGAGCAAATTTGTAGCTTCATTTAACCGACATACACCTTCCTCGGTTGTGTGGGATAGGTTAAGGCGTGTTGCAGGTCAATCGACTCATATACCAATTGCAGGGCTGAAAACAGGTACAGGAGCTGTTGTTGATTCATTTGAAGTGGCCAACACGTTTGGCAGTACATTTGCTCAAGTGTCTAGCTCGGAAAACTTCTCCCATGAGTTCCTTCCAATTAAAACTCAGATGAAATCTCAAGGCTTCGCGTTTCATTGTAGAAACATAGAAGATTACAATCTCCTTTTCACCATGGCGGAGTTAGAACATTCTCTTAAACTTTCACAATTATCAGCACCAGGACCGGACGGTATTCATGTATAAATGTTACAACAGCTCTCTCCTGAAGGTAAGGCATTCCTGCTCGAGGTCTATAATCGTGTTTTGGTTGACAGTATACTCCCAGAAAATTGGCGGGAGGCCACCGTTATTCCCATCTTGAAGGCTGGAAAGGACCGTCATCTTCCCTCCAGCTATCGTCCTATTACCCTCACCAGTTGCGTTTGCAAGGATGGAATGCATGATCAATGGATGATTAATATGGTGGTTAGAAAGCCGTAACCTACTGACTAACATCCAGTGTGGTTTTCGAGGACGCCATTCAACTATAACCATCTTGTGTCAATATTGACACAGATAATGGACAGATTTATGAAGAACTGTCCAACAATTGGCATATTTTTCAATCTCGAGAAGGCTTATGATACATGCTGGCGAGCAGGGATTCTACGTTTTCTGTATACGCGGAACATACGTGGACACCTACCACTGTTCATTAAGGAGTTTATGAATGACTGCTTTTTCTGAGTAAGGGTCAGCTCAGTTTTTTCTAATTATTTTGTTCTGGAGGAGGGATTACCTCAGAGTTCGGTACTGTCACGCTCTTTGCTATAGCAATTAACTCCATCTGGAAATGTGTTCCACCTGGAGTGTCGTCATGCCTATTTGCAGATGACTTCGCTGTCTATTGCACTTCTCAGCACACAGTGTTCTTACAACGGCACCTACAGCAATGTTTGGACAACCTTAGAGAATGGAGCTCAAAAAACGGCTTCTGTTTCTCAACTGAGAAGTCAGTCTACGTTAATTTCTGGATTCCTGGCGTCGTAGGAGATGATTACAGTTTCGCTCCATTTCAGTCCAGATTTACTTCCCTTTGAAGAAGAGATGCACTTCCTGGGTTTGATTTTGGACAGGAAGCTTTGCTGGTCATTGCATATTGCACAGCTAAGAGCACGATGTGACCATTCCCTAAATATTATGAGAGTACTAAATGGCAAATCGTGGGGAGCGGATTGGACAATTTTGTTTCAAATGTATTGTGCACTGATCCCATCCAAACTAGACTATGGGTGTATTGTTTATTTGTGAGCACGACTATCTGTGCTGAGAAGATTATATGCGGTCCACAATAGGGGCAATAGGAGCTTTTCCAACAAGCCCAGTGGCGAGCCTTTATGCCGAGTCCGCAGAACCTCTTCTGCAATATCGGTGTGAGATTCTCTTGGCAAATTATGGTTGTGCGCTTAGATGTATGCCTAAGCACCCAACATTCGCTTTGTTTTTCACCACCACGCTAAGAGAGCGGTATAGAAAAAGCATCCTTAGTGCTAAGCCTGCAGGATTTCGTTTCCAGGAACTTCTAGCGAAGCTTGAAATGGTACTGCCTAGGATGTTCACCAAGGGCGAGAAGCTTTACTCCCCTTGACTGTCTGGCACGCCCCATGTTGATCTTGGAATGACCGTACACTGGAATTCCTTGATGCCTATTTCAAGTATCCGCACATGTTTTTTAGAACTTTAGTCAGACTGCACTGACCGTCGATGTATGTACACCGATGGGTCAAAGAGCACCAGCGGGGTTGGATGTGCTTATGTTTATGGAACCGAATCACATTCATTCGGTTTTCCAAATAGCACTTTTATTTTTACTGCAGAGCTGTATGTAATTTACCAAGCCGTTTTGTATATGCACCGTCGTAAATTAGGTGACTGCCTGATTTTGAGTGATTCCCTTTGTGCACTTCAGAGCCTTCGCAAGCTGTACAACCCCCATCCTATTGTACAGCGTATCCAGGATGCCCAGGATGCCCTCCATGCTACTGGCGTTAGCATGGTGTGTGCAGAGATTCCTGGTTACGTAGGTTTACCGGGGAATGAAATAGTGGATTTGGCAGCAAAGATGGCAACTACAGAACCCAGTATTACCGTCTCACGTGTTCCTTTGGAAGACTTTAGGCTTGAAATGCAGAGAGCGGTGCTGTCATGCTGGCATGAAGAGTGGTCAACTCTCCGTGGTAATAAGCTTAGAGAAGTGAGAGAACTTCCGATAAACTGGGTAACTTCCTGTCGCATATCTCGCTGTGAGGAGGTTAGCTTACCTCGGTTGTGAATAGGCCACTGCAATTTTTCGCATGGTTACCTATTTAAAAGGGACCCTGTCCCTCTATGTCCACTGTGTGACAACCTTTTGTCAGTCCGTCACGTGCTGCTGGAGTGTTCCTCTCTGGCGTGCCTTCCAGATTCTCTGCAGCTACCTGTCAGACTTGAGGTCTTGGCGGATGATAAAACAGCGGTTGATAGGGTTTTTAAGTTTTTAGCGGAGTGTAGTATTGGTTTGAGGGTTTAAAATTTTAGATATCTCTTTGTAGGCTTTATGACATATTTATCACCTTGTTTTATATCTGGCTATTGCCACTGTTTTTTATGTTTATGTGTATATTTTCTTTGTTACTCGTAATTTTATTTTTTTATTGAAATTTATACCTGGCTATTGTCATGAACCTTTCTTTTTTTAAGGGCGCTGATGACCACGAAGTTGAGCACCCTTTAAACCTCCCTCCCTTCCTTCCTTCCTTCCTTCCTTCCTTCCTTCCTTCCTTCCTTCCTTCCTTCCTAAATCTCCGGACATGTTCTCCAGCAGGCATTTCATCTGTGTAAATGACAATCTTGTAGGTTTCTGATGGCATCATATCAATTGCTATTTTAAACAAATGCACCAAATTGTTCCTTTCATGAAGGAGCTCCTGCAGTTGCAAAATGATGGATCTTCTTAGCGAAGTATGTATTCCATAACGTGCATTGGCTTCATCTTTATCATCACCAATAAAGTACATTTGAAGGAATTTATGGTCACTATCTGTGAACAGGAGCAGTGAGCCAGCTTTGTGATATATTTCTCCTTTGATTTTAAAGGTTGGCATGAATTGAGCAGTCACAATTTCTACACCAAATGACGTCATTTGGAAGCAAGAGTTATATTTCCTGATGTTCGATAGGAAATGTTTTGATTCAGCATTAGGTCCAGAAGGTAAAGTTTTCAATGACTGGTGGTGCTTCAAGGTGAGGCAATTTGATTTTTCCGCCAGTGCAACAAATCCCTTTCGTTTCATTATTGAACTTTAGAGCCTGACAGTAGGTACAGACATGACTCATCTGTCTAATGATATGTTGACTTGAACTATAATCAACTGTTGGATTGTACCGGAATGCAAGACTTTGGTATTGGAGATTGAGTTCTACTGTTCTTTGGGTACATATTCCAGCTATCCTCACCCTTTCGCGTTCATTCCGTTGATAACGAAGTAAATCTGTTGCTGCAGAACATGACTGCTGTGCCCACAATCGTGTATCCTGAAGCCTGGCTGCTCATCTTTCTGCAGGTTCAGCTTTGCTCATCTGAATGGCACTTAGTCTGTTTCTCATATGGATGCCCGCTCTTCCTCAGTCATACTTGAAAGCCGTCTTCTCAATCCTTCTGTATGGCGAGTGCAACGACCCAAATTCGTTTTTCTGCTAGGCATTATTTCGGTTTTCACTGGAACAGAAGGAAGGGATAAGATTATAACATCTTATGGCTTTCAGAGCTCTAAGTTGAAAACCTGCAAGTGCAAGAGGGCAAAAACTTTTATTAATATTTTTTTCTGCACACCATGATGACAACAATAAAACATGAGACAGACAGTATTGAAAAGTTGTAAAAAATTAATAATATTTGCTAAGTGAAATATTAGTTAAATGAAATAGTTAAATAATTACAAAAAAAATATCATTCAAAACATAACCTCTACTTAACATTTGGTGAACGGTGCAGTTCCATCACTAAATTATCCACAAAAGCACCTCAATTAAGGTGAATATTTAAGTCCGATTGCATAATAATCTGAATGGGACGCAAGGGAATTTTTTTTGTAAAAAAAAAAAAAAAAAAAAGGATAATTATAGTTAACGCCATCTATTGGCAAATAGCGGTAATGATTGTTAAAAAAGCTGTTTTGTTGCAGTTGCAGGTATGTTACTGATGCAAGAAATAGATAAAAGCAATCTTTGAAGCGGGTTGTATATCATGTCAAAATTTGAGCTAAATCATTGCAAAACTTTTTGAGTTTTTGAAGTGTACACAAACCAATTACCAAACAGAAACTTGGCAACACAATCTTTCTTAGATCTGTCAAATTAATGAAATTAAGAAAACTATTAGAGAGATAAGCAATCCCAAAGGTATGATGAAGTGCTGGATGATATACTAAAGCAATGCTATGAGCACATTCTAGAGCCTTTCTGCCACATAATAAACCTGTCATTAATCACAGGACTATTTCCTTACCAGCTAAAATTGTTAATAGTTGAACCATGCTCAAAAAAGGTTCAGAACAAGAGCTAGGAAACTATAGAAAACTATCAATATTATCTTGTCTTTTCAAAGATTTTAGAAAAAGTTATGTATGCAAGATTATCAAAATTTCTAAAAGAAATGTGATATCTAAAAATAAACATGGATTTCAGGAAGGTAAGTCTACAATAACAACTGCAATGGATTTTCTTAAGCATGCCTATGAAGCAACAGGCAAAAGAGAGATTGGATTAGAGTTGTTTGTAGACTTATCAAAAGCATTTAATGGACCACAATATCCTATGCCAGAAACTAGAAACAGCAGGGATACGGGGAGTAGCATTAAAATGGATTAGGCCTTGTTGGAAAATAGGGAACAGATTGCACAAATAACCTGTGTAGATCAGAAAGGTAAATTGACACATTTTGAATGTTCGATGCATTGCAGAGTCCAGATGAAATAAGGGAAAATATGCTTCATGTAGTATCTACGACTCACAAACTGTATCCTCGCGTGAAGATATGTTTGAGTGGCGCACTAGGGCGCAGGGATGAAGACTTCCACTTTATAGATGCAGTGAACTCAATTTTAGACTGGATATGCCAGCAAAATAAGTGCATATTTCTTGATGGAAATTCGTGGATTTTGGATAAAGACTTGGGTAGAGACAGTGTTCATCTGAATAGGATGGGGACAGGGAAATTTGGGAGATTGCTGTATAGAGTTATTGAGAATCTGATCTCAAAAAACTAGTTTTAGCAGAAATAAATGGTACTAATAGTCTAAAGCCTATAAATAGTAATTTGACTCCAACATTTAAGGTGTTGCATTTAAATGTTCAATACATCAGCAATAAAAGAGATTCTCTTGAACACTTTGTGAATGAGGTATGTCCAGAAATAGCTATCTTTACTGAGCATGAGTTAAGAGTAGATCAAGTGAGTATGTATAATATTATGAATTATAAGAATGCAGGCTCGTATTGTAGAATTGTACATAAGAGTGGTGGTGTAATGATATTAGCTAGGAAAGATATAGAAGCTAAAGATTTAAAGTTAAGTCAGTACTGTGAAGAAAAGATATTTGAAGTTACTGGTATTAAAGTTGCAACCCAGGAAGGAAATATATTGATATTTGGCCTGTATAGATCACCTGCATCATCTGTAAATGACTTCCTGAGCTGCTTAGATAGATTATTAAATGATTATGTAACAGAAAATGTAAATATAATTCTTGCTGGGGATCTAAATATAAATTTAGCAGATAATAGCATGAATAGTAAACTGAAAAATGTTTTTGATAGCTATAATATTGTGGATACTATCCATGAACCTACACGAGTTACAGTAAACACTGCTACCACTATTGATCACATAGCTACAAATATGGTGGAGGAAGTCATAGCTGCGGGTACGATAGATTCGTGTATCTCGGACCATACAGCTCAGTATCTTGAAGTAAGGAATACTTATGGGAAATCAAAACAAAACATTACTAAAACGTTTAGGCAATTAAAAGAAAGTAATTTGGAAAATTTAGTAAGTCTGTTAAAACAGGAAAGCTGGGATGAGGTTTATAATTCTGTCAACATAGATGATAAATGGGATGTATTTTATAAAGTATTTAAAATGCATTATGATATGGCATGTCCTGTTGTAACCAAGAAAGTGGGGAATGGAATTATTAAAGTTAATGTTCCTAGTTATATTACTGAGCTAAGGGAAAAAGCTAAGGATTGTTATGTATTATACAAATCTACCTCTTTTGAAGTATTTAAAAAGAAGTATAGTAAATATAGGAAGGAGTATTTAAATCAGTTAAAACTAATTAGGCAGAAATATTATAGACATACTATTCAAAACTCTAAAAATACATCTAAAACATTGTGGGAAATTGTAAACCAAAGTAAGAGTAAAAATACTGAAGTAGAAAATTTCCAACTAGAAATAAATGGGAACATTGAGAAAGACCCTGAAAAAATTTGTGAGTATATAAACAATTTTTATTTAAACTTAACACAACAAAGTTCAGGGAAAAGCAACAAGATTATTAGAAATGTTGTAAAATCAACAATGTATGTAAAACCTACAGATGTACATGAAATTATCAAAATAATTGGGCTTCTGCATAGTAAAAGTACTTCAGGCTGGGATGAAATTAGTCCAATGTTACTAAAATACTGCAAGAATGAAATAGCAAAACCATTGGAACATCTTATCAATTTTTCTATACAGAAGGGAATTTTTCCAGATTGTTTAAAGACGAGTATTGTAAGGCCTATCTATAAGAAAGGGGAGAAATTAGATATAAATAATTACAGGCCAATAACTCTAACCTCAGAGATTGGGAAAATATATGAGCGGGTTCTCTTAGTCAGGATGCTAGAATTTTTAAATAAGGAAAATGTATTTTGCCAATTTCAGCATGGATTTAGAAAGGGGTTTTCAACTACAACTGCTGTTATTGACTATGTCCATCAGGTCATAAGTTTATTAGAACAGAATAAAGGCACATTATTTTTTGACCTCTCGAAGGCTTTTGATAGCGTAAAGCATGATCTGCTACTTGATAAATTGGAAGCTTATGGAATAAGAGGAAAAGCCTATGAAATTTGTAAATCTTACTTGTTAGGTAGAAAACAGATAACTGAAATTCATGTTAAAAATGATACGCGTCTGTCAAAGGTGAAGTCAAAACAGGGAATAGTAAGATCCAAAAAATGTCATTATAACATCGTATGCGGATGACACCACAGTAAATTTTTGGGGGGCTTGTAATTTATCTTTAATGGAAACAATAGCTTTGGGTACCAATGAAATATTAAACTACTTTAGAATGAATAAGCTCATGTGCAACATGGATAAAACAAAATGTATGAAGTATGATCTCTCAAAACGAGAACAATTGGAACAATCACTTGTGATTGAGAATAAAAATTGTGACAAAATAGACGTGCATAAGTTCTTAGGAATATGGATAGACAGTGGGCTTACATGGGCACAACACATAGATGCTATAGATACCAAAATTAGCAAATCTATTTATCTTTTAAGGTTTTTTAAACATACATTAGGCAGTGAAGAATTAAAAATGATTTATTACGGTGTAATCTGTCCACATCTACATTATGGGATTGAGGTATGGGGAAGTGCAGCAAAGATGCATATGGATAAGTTATTGATCTTACCGAAGAAATGCATCAGAAAAAAAAGAAAAAAAAAAAAAAAAACCACACAAAATATTAACGGTTTACTCTATATGTGTAAAGGACTATACTATATATACAAAATAAGAGTCCAATAAAAAATAATGATATTCATAGATATAGTACAAGAAGTAGCATAAATTACCATAGATATACGTGTAGTAAGCAAATTGTATTTAAAGATATAAGTGTAATAGGAACAATTTCGTACAACAAATTACCTCTAGAGATTAAAACTATAAGAAAATGTAACTTTGAAGCTTGTTTAAAAAATTATTATTATTATTATTATTATTATTATTATTATTATTATTATTATTATTATTATTATTATTATTATTATTATTATTATTATTATTATTATTATTATTATTATTATTATTATTATTATTATTATTATTATTATTATTATTATTATTATTATTATTATTATTCACAACAAAAAAATTATAAGTACTTTAGGACTCTACATTGGGACCCCTCCTTTTAATTTATATCGATGATCTAGAAGAAAGCATGAATGAAGCAAACACTGTACTTTATGCAGATGATAAAGCAGTTTTTTTTAGAGGGGAGAATTTTATGTTATGCAGTTAGGTAAGTTATGTATTCAATCAATTTAAGGAATAGTTTGAAAGGAATAGGCTGATAGTTCATGAAGACAAAACAGCAGCCATTCTCTTCCATCATATCCAAAATAAGAGTTTAAATAGCCAAATCGTTCATCTCAATGACAAAACTATTAAATGCTCTAATACACAAAATTCCTTGGTCTTCATGTTGATGCATACCTAAACTGGGTATACTGGGTATCCCATACTGAGATATTACTTAAAAAATAAAAGAAATAAAAAAATATATAAAAAAAAAAAAACTAAGCAAAACTTGTTTCCCAATCAGATTAGTATCAGAAATTAGACTCTTTAATGGTTCTCTGTTATCCATACTTGAACTCATATCTTTTGAGGTTATGTTGTGGGGAAACTCAGTATGGTATAGTGCAGTCTTCAAAATTCAAAATAGAGCCATTAGACTCATGACAAGATCATCAACAAAAGGTAGCTTGGGGGAGTTATGTAAAGTATTAAATATTTTACCCTTACACTCTCCATACATATATGAAGTGTTGGTGTTAGATAAGAGTAATTTAGAGAAATTTTGATCAAATTTGCAGGTACATGGTCACTATAGTCGAGGCAATAGTCAATTGTCAGTTATGTCAAATAACACTATTCTATTTGATGGAAGCTTCACTTACAGTAGTATCGTCCTATATAATCACTTATCAAACAAGCTCCATGAACCTCAGACTCATCTGAGCATCATTTCACCCATTTCATTCATTCACCGTCCAATATGACATTATGTTGGAGGACGTTAATAAAAAAACTTACCAAACAACATTAAAAATGTCACCAATATTAACAAATTCAAAAGTAGACTGAAGGAATTCCTATTCAGTCATTGTTTTTATAACAAAGAATATTTTATCACATGTAAAAATTATTCCTAGCAGCAGTCTCATCTCAAGAGTATTATGTGCTTTGATTATTATAAACATGAATGAGAAAATAGAACAGGTGGATATGTACGAGTATTTAGGAACGATCTTTACGAGTGATGGACGATGGGATGAAGAAATACTAAATAGGAAAAGGAAGGCAAATAAGATGTATTACCAATTTAACAAAACTATCCTTGGAAAGAAAGAAGTAGCACTAAAAACAAAAATGCAGTTATATCAATCGGTATTGGTCCCTACGCTTACATATGGAATAGAAAGCATTCCACTGCAAGATAAGCAAATAAGTAAAATACAATCCAGTGAAATGAAATACTTAAGAAAAGCTGTAAATAAAACCAGGAGGGATAGGATAAGAAATGAGAGGATCAGAGAAGAAGTAGGTCAAGGATCACTGGAGGAGAAAATCGAACAAAAACAATTGAAATGGTGGGGACATGCATTTAGAATGGCAGAGGATAGTAAAGTTAAACAGATGCTAGAAGTAAGGGTACAAGGAAGGAGAGGAGTAGGAAGACCCCGGATAATGTTTGAGGACAGAATGGAAAAGATTGGAAGAAAAAGGAACAAGACAATGGAAGAAATGAAGAGAATGATGAGGGATAGGAATGACTGGAGAAGATGGATTTACGGAGCCACCCCTACGCTGTAAAGGTAGAAGGGAAAGAGGAAGAAGAAGAAGAAGATTATTATAAACATTGTGCATAACATGTACATAGAATATCTATTTCCTTTCTTTCTTTACCTGACTACCCTCCCCTTATGTAGGACTTACAAACCAGTGCCTAGGGTCAGACGCCTGTCAAGGAGACGAGGAACCTATGGAGCGGACAGAGTGAAGACCTGGAAGCCGGTAGTCAGCCAAGTACCATGGATGATAGTGAGGATGAGGATGATATGAAATGCAGGCAAAATTGATGATTGGAAAGGTGATACTGGAGCAGTTGGTGTAATGAGTGGCAGGGGAAACCGGAGAACCCGGAGAAGACAACAAAGGAGGCTGTTAGAGTACTCAACATTGATTAAAGTGTGATATTTTTGCACATGTAGTTTTAAATTCAGTTTAAATTTTATTGTTTAGTTTCTCTTAAAATTTATAAAAATGTGACCAACTAATTTACATAAAGGAAAATATTTCAAAACATCCAATTAATAATAGTGAACGACAAAGCTAGGTTATAGGGGTATGTGTTTTTTATTCAATATTAAAGAAAAGTTTTGATTAGTTATATGGTTTCCACAGCAGTTTTATTCATTGAGATTACATAAAATTGTCTTAAAATTACATTTTGTGTCAATATAATGCTCTAATCCTTTTTATAGACACATTTATATGCATACAATGGAAATTTTCTATGCGCCACTGCATATCTATTAACGGAATTATAAGAGCATAAAATTCCTGTCCATACTTGAGAAACCATCTTTTTGAAGAAGTACTGTAGAAACTCTAGTTGCAATATTATAGATTTATCATTACAACTAAAGGCACACTACTTTACAATTTATATCTCAGTAGTAATTATATTTATAATTTAATAGAAAAGTTTCACCAGCTTTTCTGTAGTTTTCAAGTGTTTGTCACACTGAGGAGTTGATTGTATCTGTTAACATTGCACTATTAACTTGAATTTTGCAGTGATAAAATTGGCTGCCGCAAAATAATTTTAGTTTGAAGGACATGAAAATGATCCTTTTTTTTTTTTTTGAAAATGATCCTGTTCTTACATTTAGAACATACATCATGGATTGCAGTAAGCAGTGAACTTAGAAAAAATAATTTTATTTTGAAGCATAAAAAAAATAGAACTTTGGAATTCTGGATGCAGTTCTATCTTGTCAAGTTTCATGAATCATTTTTACACACTAGCTGACCATGTTATGTGTAAAGAATTGCACAAAGCATGTCCAGCAATAAAATATGCTAATCAGGAATTTTGCATCTATATGATAATTTAATTGCATACATCACTGCTCTTATTAGCTTTAATTTTTCTTTATTATAAGTTAATTTTCTAACTATATTTAAGTTATAATTTATATTGAGGATACCATGATTCTTCAAATTCCTGAAGTTTTAACTTATGGCAATACTCTTGTTTATTTCAGAATTTCCTTACCAGGCATATTTCTGTGCTTCAGCCTCTCAAGCATATTTGGCAGTGGACTAATATTCACAACAGGTGTAATATATGGACTGATGGCTCTAGGCAAAAAGTAAGCAATTCTTTAAAAATAAACCATATTACATAAACGAATATGCGGGTTCACAATAACCAAAAAGGGTAAACAGAACCTGAATGACAAAATTAAAATATATGTATTATAATGTGAGCTTCACAATTAATAGAAAGCTTTTCCAGGGAACAGGAAGGAAGACTTAAGGTTTCAACTTTCTTTTTTTTGTTCCTGGGCACAGCATTTTAGATCCATATTCTGCATATTAGACTCTTCTCTGTGCAAATTATTCAAGGCGACTGTGACATGAAAAAGCTGCTAAAGCTCTCTCTAGGTGCAAGCAGGGAAAATGAAACTGATAGATATTCTAGCAAACATGCTTCCTGACTCCCTCACATTAACAGCTGAGATCCATTTAGCATTGGTTCTTCTAGCAAAAGTGTCATTTGTAATTTGTTTGTATGCAACTCAGAAGTAGCCAAAACCTCCAAAATAATAGCAAAAACTTGTAGTAATCAACAAAAAACAGCATCCAACTTGAATGCTTGCCATTAAAGGAATGAAGCTTGGTATGTCTAGAGGAATTGCCATTTTACCTATTTTATTGCAACGATGATTGTTCTCAACTAATCATAAAGACATTGGAACATTATACTTCGTTTTTGGTGCTTGAGCAGGAATACTTGGAATATCATTAAGAATTTTAATTCAAATAGCAATGAATCTGCTTTTAGAAAATGTTGGCTCTATTGAATTTTGACATTGGTAACCTGCATTATGTTGGCTGAATTGGAAGCGGGTGAAAGAATATGATTGGTTAGTTACACATGACCCCCAATTCACAAAATTGGCTTTCCACTTCGCTATCGACATACCTTCCTGTTCACATTACCAGATTTTGTGAGCCAAAATCTTTTATGCTGTTTTGCTTCCTGTTCTCATTTATGTTTTGGTTTCCCGTCTTAGGTTATTGTGAAGCAGTCATAAATGCTGTATATTTCCATATAACTTTATTAGTATATTACCTAGTATTTGTTTTGTAAGTTTTGAAGGTAAATAATTTGTTATTGTAGTTTACACAATGTTAAATAAGGCTAATTTTGTGGTAGAAAATTTTAATACTCACTATCAAAGGATATCATTTTAACGCCAGCATTAAAAAATCATAAAAGAAGGGCTTTCTGTAACTCTTGTCTTATGTTCCTTTCTCATTTTGATATAGTTAGAATGTTATATTTTCACTTCACTTTTTTCTATGAAACTGGGTAATTTTTGGGTTAGTGGTTGAGGCTGTCCTCTTGGTATTGCCACTGATTATGATGATGATTGATGCACCTGCTAGGTAGTTGGTGGCATTGCAGATGAATGACCTCAATGTGTTGGTTTAGGAAATGGTTGTCTTTCTGGGTTTCTTTTGTCAGTGGAGCGAGGGGATAAGGTACAAATAAGGCGCCTATGGTTTGAGGAATCAGCACATACATATGTTCAACTACAATTATTATCATTCGTAAGAGGAACATTATGATTGTAGGGTATGAGAGGCTGCATTGCTTGCTATTCTTTGTTGATTTACACATTTTCTAGTTAACACTAGTATCTACACATCTGTTGTTAGCTAATGCTGGATTTCTGACATTGAAGTCATTCTCTTGCTCTCCAATATTTTTCACTGATGGATAGGGTGCTAGAAGTGGCCGGGCATATTTGTTGGTGGTCTTGGTCCATTTCCTCTTCCAGATCACATAGAGGACAGAGTGGTGAAGAATATATCCCAATGTATCTACACATGGCCATTTGCTAGCATAAATTAGTACTTCCATTACTGGTTTCAATTTACTCAAAGTTCCCGCATTGTGCATGTTATATGTATTTATACAAGTTTTCTAATATTTGCCATGCTTTGGTGTATGTTAATCACCCCTTCACACCCTATTAGACTTGATAGTGAACTATCTGACACTGTCTGTAGCCAATAACAGTTTCACCAAATTTCTTTAATAGCTTACACATGTCATGATTATTGCTGCTGTGGTTACATTTGTAACTTGTCACCCTTCACGCCTTCTGAGAACTCTCCCGCTAATTCCTTAGCTGTCCAAGCTTCACTCATATTTCCCCCACATATATTAATGTCTTTATAGCCATTGGATATTTTGCAATTCTGAATATTCCTGCTCTTCGACATTTTACATATTATTGGATGCTGGAATCACATGATGGTCATGTTATTTACTCACTTTTGGGTAACATTTGGCCTTACTCTTACTGGTACTGTGGCTGGGTTTGTCAATTCGACACGATCTGCTTAACAAAAACTTCTGCATAACACAATAAGCATAATAGCCAGCAAATGAGTTTTACTCTCCTAAGGATTACAGTGTGTTGCTTTGCTTCTAAGATCTGTGGTCAACAAATACTCAAGTTGTCGGTTTCTGTTCCTTACATGGTGAAAATAATTCTCTTAAATCTAAATATAAACAAGATATAGAATTAATAACTATTTTGCACTATGAGGCTATTGTTAAATTAAAGTTGTTGCATTTTCAGAATATTACTCCCTAATTTCAAAGAAAATCCAGTCTGTAAAATGTAAAATATATATATATATATATATATATATATATATATACATACATACATACACACATAGGGTGTTAGGGGTATGAGTGTGCAGATTTTGCATGCTGGGAGATCCAAGTATGACGAATAATAAAAAATCCAATAAAAACTCCATCTATCTTGAAAGATAAAAGAGATAATCGAACATTATTGAATGCATCATCTGCACAGTCTGGCAACACAGGCCGAATGTTTTGGTTTGGTTTGCGGCCAGGCATGCGTTTACACCTGCAACGGGTGAAGGTCTAAACTAGGCTAGCGCTTGAAATCCAATTCGCCACGTGCCTGTGTATTTCTTGTCAGCTAATGCCAGTAACATGGGATGGGGTGGTATTCACAAGAACTAAACTAAAAGCTGTGTTAGAGGCAACGTATAAGATGTAGTCGGATGATCAAAGATAGCAACTTCAAATGTTAAGTATGGAAATACCTCATTCAGGCGTATCGTGTACTTAAAATCACAGCCACCTTTTGCTAAACAGGAAAATTTATTATAAAGAACAAGACTTTGGAGCTGGAACAGGCTAAATGGTCTAAGCCGTGAAGAAGAATAGGTTGCAATAACTGCAACCTCAGCAAGATGTCTTTTACAGTAGATGCTCAAAATGTGCTCCGTGAGAATCTATGCAGGCATCGCATTTTCATAATCAATTTTGCCCTGCCCTCGTTAGAGCTTCTGTGTTCTGCCCAATCTCTAAGGCTGCTTCAGACACACGTGTGCGAAGATCATCAATGGTAGCAATCTCATCATAGTACACCTTACTCTTCAGATGTCCCCAGAAATAATAATCTAAAGGGTTGAGGCTGGAGATCTTGCAGGCCAAGGTACTGGTCTAAATCGGCCTATTCACCGATTAGAAAACGTGCTATTTAAATGTTGTCAAACAACTGTACTGATGTGAGGGGGGCGCCCCATCATACATGAACCACATGTTTTGCCTTGTGTGAAGAGGAACATCCTCCAAAAGAGGGGGCAGTTTGTTTTTAAAGAACTGCTGATAAGTTGTTCCAGTCAATCTTGTGGGTAATACAAAAGGGCCTATCAACTTATTTTCAATTATTCCAGCCCAGATGTTTAGTGAGAACTGCTGCTGGAAATGAGCTTGTCGCACTGTGTGAGGGTTTTTAAGGCCCATATATGCTGATTATAAAAATTCAACACACCATTACACGTGAAACATGCTTCATCAGTCACAAACACCTCTGACAAAAAATTAGGATTGCGCACACACTGTTCCTTCAGCCATTGACAGAATGTTACTCTTGGCAGACAATCATTCTCTCTGATGTGCTGCACTCTTTGAATGTGATATGGGCGCAGTAACTGTTCTCTTAATGTTCACACACACATGCACGCACACACATGCACGTGTGCAAAAATTGTGAAAATTTATCATCAATATGGATCATCTGCTCAACAAACCTTCCGTGTATTGTGTGAAGTTTACGGTGTGCATAATCGTCCCTGCAAGAGAACAATTCGGCTTTTGACCACTGAATTTAAAAGAAGTGGTTGTGTCAGCAATCAAAGAATGCCTGTATGTAATCAGCGTAAGTTGTTGTTGTTGTAGTGTTTAACGCCCGCTTTTACTACTACGGCACCGCAGGCGGTGACACTGATGATACATGAAGATGGAGAACCGGTGGAATGAGATGGCGGGGGAAACCGGAGTACCCGGAGAAAACCCGCCCTGACGCCGCTTCGTCCACCACGAATACCACATGCGGGTCCCTGGGATCGAACCCGGGCCGCCTAGGTGGTAATCAGCGTAAGAACTCCACTAAAAATGTAGGTGCCGTTCATGAGAGTGTACACAAGAACGGAAACAAATCAATTGCTTGTTGAGCGCAACTTTGCAAATTCTGCATCTGGACTTGAAGTTGCACGTTTACAAAATGGTGTTAACTCCAGAACTAAAGCCCAATGACTATAGGTTGCACCGTGTATTCGCTGACTGGGCTATGGAGCAATTGGAAGCTGACCCAGAATTTTGTCCAAAAATCATCTTCAGCAACGAAGCCCACTTTTGGATGGATGGTTTTGTTAACAAACAAAATTGCCGCTACAGGAGCGATCACAATCCAATGCACATACAAGAACGACCACTTCATCCCCAAAAGGTTACTGTGTGGTGTGGATTTTGGTATAGTGGAATTATTGGTCCATATTTTCTCCAAGACGAAGATGGAAAAGCTCTAACTGTCAATGGAGAAAGATACTGGGCTCATAAGGTACTATTTTTGGCCTCAATTGGATGGTATGGATCTCAGAAACATTTGGTTCCAGCAAGATGGTGCCACATGTCATACTGCTCTTGAAACAATTGATCTTTTGAAGGAGAATTACGGTTTCATCATTTCCCGTTGTGATGATGTTAACAGGCCCCCTGGATCATGTGATTTAACGTCGCTGGATTACTTCTTGTGGGGTTATGTTAAATCTCGAGTTTATGCCAACAAGCCAGAAACAGTAAATGATCTTTAACATCACGCGTGTTACTCATGAAGTTGGAGCTAATTTACGTTCTTGTTATTGAAAATTGGGTCAACTGTATACACGCAATCCAACAAAGTCGCGGCAGTCACTTAACTGATGCTCTCTTCCACATGTAATGACATTATGTTCCAAAATAAAAAAGAAACACCTTTATCATTTATAGAATGTGTTTTATTTAAGCTCAAAGATAGGACACTCTTGTTGAAAGACCTTATATATATATATATAGACACGCACACACACACACACACACACACACACACACACACACACACACACACACACACACACACACACACACACACACACACACACACACACACACACACACACACGATGGAAGTGAAATAATCCGTCAGACTTAACAGCGAGTTTCTCTTATTGTAAATAACAAAAACCTCTGATACCAAAAGGCTGAAAAGTTTATAGTTTTCTAGGAAAAAATACTTTTATTCAAAAAATTGATCATCACCCGGCTGAATTATTGATTAAGGGTTCTTAATTTATGCCTATATTCATAGAAAATTGAATAAACGTCAACTCTCTCCTTTGGCATATTTCAATAGATTCAGTGGTTTTTGTGTAAATTAAATTTAAAAAGTCCACTATTAGTTTTTAATTCTTTTTAATTCTGTTAGAACTGCCAACATCGCATCAGCTGTGTTTACTTTCTTCTGACATTGGTGCAGATTGCATGAATATTTACTTAACTGCATGCAATTGTTTTTTATCAAAGCCACGAGTTAAGACAGAACAGTTGGAGGCATGGGGAAGAAACAAAACAAAAAATGGACACAAGATCTGGTTACACAATGGTGCGATTATAAAGTTCCGAATATCTGGACATGATATTAATTTAGGGATAAATGCAGTGCAATTCTCAATCTGCTCAGCGACTCTAAGCTGAAAGATTTTGTAATAGGGTCATGCCAAGCAGAGATACATTTGTTGCTGTTTGCCAGCGGGTCCATGATACAAGTAGTGTAATTCCAAGGTGTCGTAATCAAGGATGACAACAACTTGGTGCAGTCATAAACACGGAAGAGGAAATGTTAAATTTGGTGGATGAAAATCCTGATCAGGGCAGTAGCAATATAACTCATGAAGTGGGCGTGTCACACTGGACTGTCCTTAGAACTTTTAAAGAACAACTATTGTGCCCATATCACATCCAGCGAGTGCAATGTTTATCACCAAATGACTTTCACCCACATGTTAGGTTTTCCAAGTGGCTCCTTCATCAGTTTGCCCAAAATCTAGATTTTGTGACATGTGTTGGTAGCAGGTGAGGCCTGTTACGCAAAGTGGCATCACAAACTTTCACAATACATACACATGGGCCATAGAAAACCCAAGAACTAACTACACAGCAGCAGAATTTTCAGCATAGGTTCTGGATTAACTTTTGGGCCGGCATAATTGGAGATTATCTTATTGGACCATACATTCTTCCACCACGCTTGACTGTTATAGGGTTGAAACAATATATATATATTTTTCCCTAGAGGTAATTAAGTTAATCATGAACTTGACTTTATTCATATATGTAGTTGACTCTGTCCTATATTCTTTTATTGCCAAGAAGATTGTCTATTTATAAGGATAATACTTATTGTTAAATGTTCTATTTCAATTGTGTTTATGTAATTAAGGGTTGTTCTGAATGTATTTCATTTCAAAAAGCCAAATTTCGTTTTCTTAGCAAATTCGAGACTATAGTGAAATGCGAAATATTGCATAAAATTATGTCACAAGTAACTATAAATAAGCAAGAAAATATTCGAACACATCACCTTAATGACACGGTGGTATTAAACTTTCTCTTGGTCCATCATCTTTGAAGAGAACAGACATCTTTTCTATGCGTGGTTCAAATAAGTGGTTGTTGAATAATAATTGAGTATTTAGTGGATCAAGGTTTAGAAGTGAGGAAATTATTATTGACCAATTTGACTAGGAAAAGTTAATTCATATAATTTGTATTAATTAATACAATTAAATTGACGAGATATATAGATAATGCATTTAATGATATTTTGTTATCGAGTCTAATAATTAATCTCGCCCTGCACCATGACCCGAGATAGTAAAAGAGTCTCATCAGTTGCTTCCATCATAACATAAAGATTCAACGACAAAGCCATTCACCATATTGTCTGCAAAAGCAGCACCAGGGTATCAGCAGTACCAAACCTAACCTGTTGGAGACATCCCATTAGAGATAAGCGAAAGATGTGGTTTCTTCATGATGGTGTACCATCCCACATCACTCTTGCAGTCCGTTGATGCTGATGACGACCGCTGGATCAGTCAATTTGCACCTGTGGCTTGGCCTGCCAGATTTGAATCCCCTAGATTTTTATTTCTGGGGTAACAGGAAAAATAAAATGTACAGGGGTGAAGTAGAAAATACAAACGAGCTACATCAGTGCATTTTCTTTCAACGTTTATCTCAATTAAAATCTAGTAGATGGGAAAAGAAACTTTCATAACAATAATTGCATTAGAGGGTAGAGAAAGTCACGTATGTGATGTGTGTGTGTGTGTGTGTGTGTGTGTGTGTGTGTGTGTGTGTGTGTGTGTGTGTGTGTATCTAATGCTCAGGAGTTAATAATTAAACCATTCACCTTCTAGCTTCCTAATATTGTGATGTTAGATTTTTCAAGAGCCACAGGAAGGTCATGTGAATGTAACCCATCTGATTTTTGGATGTGGGAAGGTTTTCTTTCTCCTCTCATGACTATGAAAGGAGAACAGTTTCAAAGCCATCATATAGCAACCACATATCTCTTAAAACTTTTGACTATCGCCTAAGCATACTGCCTTCACCTAATCTCGTTTTACCTCCCAAAAAAAATTGTATAATAAAATCATTTCTGCAAATGCTTAAGTTGATTAAGATGAAGTAGATAGAATAGTAGTATTTTGTAATAATAGGCTACATTCACGAGACTTTCTCTAATCATTCAACAAACTATATTTTTAAAGAAAGTTCAATCTAAGAGCTTTAGAAAAAAGCTATATATTTAAAAACAGATTAAATTTTGTGAAGAAGCCATGAAACAGATGCAGTGCTTATTATTTTTGTATGCCAACCAACTTACTGCTGGTATTTTTAAACACACAAGCCATATGTGGGCAATGTTTGAGAGGTAGGATCGGAACTGAAAAATGCAATGTCACAGCTGATATTTGAAGCAGAAGTTCTGTGGTTCAAATCCTGGCTGTGGCATTGAATTTTCAGTTTTTATTCTATCTCTCAAAGATGCAGTGCTCATATAGACAGCAAAATATGTTGCTTAACTGAAGTACAATTCTCTTTTTGTAAAATCTGTAGAATCTGCAATAGTATTTCTGAAGAGTATAGATGTTAATGAAGTTTAGATAAACTTAAAATATGTATATCTTGTGAAACCAAAGGGAACAGCTGTAAATTATGCCCACCATTGCTGTTTTTTTTTCCTGAACTGATAGCGATCTTTATAATCTATTCCATACTTTATACATTGATAAACCATCATAAACTCAGGCATTGCACTTTCAACCTGCCTTCTGTGATCTTGAGTGACATACTAGGCAGTCTCAAGAAATACAGAGATGCATCTCAGTGGATTTGCTCCATCTCAGTGGGAAGAGGTTACTGCTGAGACGTGTTTTTATTCATCTACATCTGAGATGCATTTCAAGCTTTGTAAAATGGAAGATGTATCCTGTATTTATTCATGTTACTCAATGAAGAATGATGCATTTTTAAGAGATTTATTATTGCGTGTAAACAATAGAAAGTTAAGTATGAGTAGTGGGCTCAACTTCAGAATATGTCCCGGAGCACTTTCCGTACAAAGAAGTCCAACAGGTACTTACTACACATGTGCCAAGTCATTAGCAGAATCAACACTAGATTGCGCTGCATGCACCAGCGATCACTAGCGGATGATTTTCACATCTGCCAACATTACTTATTCACTTTTTCATGCCAACACACTAAACACAAATGCACTTGGGCGTCGGCTAATCTACTACTCTCTCTACTGTAAGTAGAAGGAAGTATTGTATTCCACCCAAAAATTTGATGTCGAGCTTTCACTGGAAGTATGTTTTGAGGCCCCCTGAATCCCAAAAAAAAAAAAAGCATTTTTAGGAAAAGGTTTGTGTGTGTGCCTGTCAGTTCGTGGACAGCATAACTCAAAAACGAAAAGTCGGTTAAAAATCTAAGTTGGTATTGAAGTTTAAGTCTTTCAAGTATGCCACATGAAGATTTTGAAGAAAACTGCTGCACCCTAAACTACCCTTTACATGGAAAATTTTGATTTTCTTGAAAATGGCTATAACGATTTTGGTTAAAATGCCATATGTTTGAGATATTTTTATGACAAGTGAAATGCATAACTGAATTTTCTGGCTATAGCCTATGTAGTCCTGTTTACTCTGGATGACTTTTGAATAACTCCTAAACCGTAAGAGATAGACAAAATCTTACTGTACAAAAAATGTAGGTCTTGCTAAAACACAATTTATGTCTAAATACATTGTTTTGTAGAGTGAACCATTTCGGAGATATTCCTTGTTATTTGTGAGAGTTTCAGAAAACAAAACTTTTGTGAAATAGAACATCGTTGTTCATTTTTTTTATATGTTAAGCATGCAAAGAGAACAGGATCTCAAAGCTTTAAAATATTTGACTATCGCTCAAAGCCTATTGTATTCTAATATTCCTCCTACACCTATAAGGAAATAAGCAACAAGATAATTTGTACAAATGTTTATCTCAACTAACACGAAGAAGATATAGTAAATAAGAGCTTGTAAGAATGGATAGTACAAGAGTAGAGAAAGTCATGTGAGTGCAACACATCAGATTTTTTTTTCACATCTAGCTGCCACAGATATATCACCAGTGTGACTCCATACTATTTTGTGTGCATTTGTTACTGGGTTCAGAAAATGCTGGCTTGTTTTTTTTTATTTTCGAGTAGAGAACAAATCCATTTACGGAGCCCCATGTGCTGGGATGGTGCAGGGGGGGGGGACTGTAGGCTTTGCCCTACGGCATTCACTGTTAGATGTGCAGCAAAACCCCCAGCCATTAGCCCTTCATATCCTGCCCAACAGTCGGTGTGTTGTTGTTGTAGTGTTTAACGCCCGCTTTTACTACTATGGCACCGCAAGCGGTGACACTGATGATATATGAAGATGGAGCACCGGTGGAATGAGATGGCGGGGGAAACCGGAGTACCCAGAGAAAACCCGCCCTGACGCCGCTTCGTCCACCACGAATACCACATGCGGGTCCCTGGGATCGAACCCGGGCCGCCTAGGTGGTAGGTGAGCGCGCTAACCGCTCGGCCACGGCGCCGCCACAGTCTGTGTGGATTGGCAACAAGTTAATGGAGAAATAGTGATGTTGGCAGCACTGAATTAACACTGAAATAACACAGCAACTTTGGCAAATTTCGTAAGAATTCGTGCACACTGCCGCATGGGACTTATGCAAAATTCTCACGGGACACATTCTAAAGTTTATCCGAGTAGTATATGAAGATGGTTAATTTTTAATGCTTAAACTTTCCGCTGCAGAGACCATATATGGAATAGAATCTTGTCAGGCAACATGTTATTCTGTAGTTAGGAACTGTGCATATACAAGGTGATCAGATTTACACCAGCTTCCTTGAGATCTAGTTAGAAGTATGTACCTTGGCTTGAAAAGGTATATGAACGAAACAAATGTATAATAGCTTACTGAATGTGTAATGAAACAACAGAAACATGCTTGAACTGCAACACATCAAGTTGCTATTCATTCAGTTTATTTATTGACAGCTGCATAGGAAGCGTGGGCAACCATCATGTTTTCATAGTTGAAAATTATTTTGGATCTGTAAGGATGTATTGTGTAATGAAGTTTGTCTCTTATAATTTATGCAGCTTCTCAAACAACTTTGTGTGGAAAATTTGTGGCTGTGTTGTTGATAAAGCTTGTTAAATGATATACTAAATTCTCTCTTAATGTGTGAGGGTGTGAGTGGGTGCGTGTGCGTGTATCCTTTTTATTTTATTTTTGGGTTGAAGTTGCAGTTGTTTTCAGAAGAAAATTCTCTATATTAGGATTCACCACCCCCATCCTAAAAAAGCAAAGAAAACACCGGTCCTTTCCCTCAATATTCCAAAATAACTCCTATGAGAGAAGTAATGGGAGAGTGTAATATATCACCATCTCTGAGCTTTACTATTACATGGTTCATTTTATTTCTGGTCTCACTGACACTGGAACTCCAAGTAGACAGGAAGCCCATCTAGTCAAGTCAATTTGTACAAATATTGCTTCCTTGTAGCTTAATTTGGTGGTTTGGTATTCAGTTTTGGAACATTGCAGCCAAAACTGGCTGCTAGTTTTTGCATATATATATCCTCTGCAACTGAATTTTTGAAGAGCTTAATAAATCTCCTAATGACAAGTTACAAAATGGAGGTTCAGAAAAATTGATATTTTTTCAGTAAGAGTTCCAATCTTCCAGTTCCTTTCGATACTAGGTTCCAAATAAGTACTCCAAAATAAGTCTAGTATGTTCAAGTTCATTTACTATTTATGTCTAACTGTAATAGCAGGGGCTTCTTTCATTTGACTGACACTTGTTTTTTGCAATGTTGTGACTCTTCATTCTATTACAAGAATAGAAGAAAATGCCTCTCTCCCTCATACCCTACATTTAGCCATATATGCATGAATTCATAAGTGTTAAATGTATTACTTTCTCTATTATGTATAGTAAGAGGGAAAGTATTGCATTCTGCCCAACAATTTGATATCAAGATTTCTCTCTGAATAAATTTTTTGAGACCCTATGGGTCCAAAAAAATAAAGCATTTGTAGAAAAACATACATGTGCCTGCGTATGTGACAGGACAGCATAACTAAAAAATGAGAAGTCTAATTAATACCAAACTTGGTATTCAAGTTCATTAGTATCTTTTAAAGATGGGACACAAAGACTTACAAGCAAATTCCCCACCCAGCTATCCTTAACATGAAAATTTTTGATGTCTTCAAAAATGGCTCAAATGAATTTAAAGTACTGTATGTTTTAAGATATTTTCCTGACAAATATAACTGTATATCTTAAATTCTCTTGGGATAGCCTCTGAAGTCCTCTTCATTCTGAAAGACTTATTATAAACATATCATATTTTAATCACTGCCTTTTTTGAGAAAATAATAATTTTGGAAAATGTTTACATGTAAAGTGTGGTTTGGGGAGGGTGGATTTTCTTGAAAATGTTTGTGTCACATCTTTGAAAGATGCTGAACTTCAATAACATATTTGGTATTTAATCAACTTTTCATTTTTGAGTTATGCCATTCATGCACGCATGCACGTGCACACATACACTCTCTCTCTCTCTCGCTCAGTTTTTCCAAAAATGCTTTATTGGATTCAGGGGACCTCATAATATCTATTTCCAGTGAAACATCAGTGTCAAATTTTTAGGTAGAATGCAACACCTCTATCTATGTGATAGAGAAAATAAATGTATATCTTATATATTTAAACAAGCAATTATATATATTATTTATATATATATTCCGTGCAACTTGGAAACAGCTCTAACGATTTTGATCAAATTTTGTATTCAGACAGGGTTTTGCTTATTGAGTTTCTATAGGTGTCATTCCTGAAAAAACGTGATTTTACGCGTAACAGTTACAATTACTCTAAACCTTATTTTGGCCATAATTTCTCTGTTAATGAGCCAATTTCAACAAACAAGCCAGGATATTAAAGGTATCGTTAAGATTTCAGAAAACCTAAAGAAAGTTGACTTAGCTAACTTAGTCTACGCGTAACAGTCACAATTAGTCAAAACCTTATTTTGGCCATAATTTCTCTGTTAATGGGCCAATTTTATCAAACAAGCCAGGATATTAAAGGTCTTGTCACGGAAACGGCTCCAACAATTAGGATGAAAATTTATATTTAGTTAACATTTTGTTTTTCAAGTTTAAATAAATATCTTCTCCCCCCCCCCCCAAAAAAAAAAACACATTTAAAAAAAAAAAAGGAAGAGCAAAGAAAAGCCCAGGTACTGTTGTTAAAGTACACAATTTATGCCAAATACTTTTTTGTGTATGTGCGTGCATGCGTGTGTGGTTAAACATTTCTGAGATATTCCTTGTAATTGGTTCACATTTTAAAATATTTTTCTGTCCTCAAACAGGAAGCCATTTCTTTTTTCCCCTCTCTTTCTGTCTGCAAACACCAGAATTTCAAATGCATTGCATAGTGACCCACTCTTAAAAGATTTTACTATTGCTTAAAGCTTACTGTATTTTCCTAATCTCTTACCAGCAAGGAAATATGCAATAATAGAGTTTTTGCAAATGGTTTTCTTTATTAACATGAAGTGGATGGAATAATAAATATTTGTAAGAATGGTTTGTACGAGAGTAGAGGAAGTTATTTGAATGCAACATAGATTTATTTTTTATTGTAATTGCTGCCCACTTACATTACAGGAATTCATATTCATTATCATTATAGTAATTGTCTTTATCAGTTTCTGTGATATGAGTGTGTGTTCTAAAATGGTAACTATAGCAATTGCCTTTCACATTGCAAGAGCTCAATGGCATAGTAAATTTGATTTGCCAGTAAATTTTTTAGCAGACTTTACCTCTTTTGGAACTTGAAAGCACTAAAGCAGGATTGGTTCCTAGCAGAGTTGGTTCCAAGGTCTCACATCATATTTGTGTGTAACTATTATGTTATAATGCCTCTATGAATTGAGAGTTAGTTTTAGAAGTGTTATAAAAATCCTTGAATGATCATACTAGTATCAAGTTGCAGGACTGCTGTTTTAAAATGGTATAACTGTAGCTATGGTTATTTTTTGGAGTGGTTACATTCTCAGCAGCATTTCAAAGTAATGGTAATGTTATTTATATTGCATCTTTAGTATAAAACAACATGAACTTGTATTTCCTTCTGTGCCTCTTTCTGAGGTGTTCTTCTGCTGTCCATCTTAGCTGTTCAGAAATAACAGCCAGTGTATTACCAGTAGAAATTTACTGTTAAATAGTGATGTCAGCTGAAATTTGTTTGCAGGAAAGACTGAATAAATCTGATCACTGTGTAAAAAGCCTTAGATTGAACTGTTCATACAGCTTACCATTTAAAGCAGTGCTCTCATTTACGTACAGTCTATGCTATCTGTTTAGCTAGAACTTTCTGACTACTCACTTTATTTATCACAAAGCCATAGTTATTGCTTTTATAATAAGGGGAAAACAAGGTAATGCGCATGTGGTGAAGGGGAAGGTTTGAATGGTATTGTGTGTACTACAGAGGATCTCGCCAGGATATGGCTGCCATGGCCTCACCTCCAGCAACTACACCCCAAGCAGACCACAACACTACGCTCATGGAGGATCCTGATGTGTGGCGTCCAACTTAGATGTATTAACACACCCCAGGCAAATACTAACTCACGTTTCTTTGTTGCATGCCGTATACTATGCATGTTGCATTCACAATTATGGCTCCTCTCTTTACAGAGCACCATTAATTGCACCCTTTCTTTGTTTGCTTCTAATGTTTCTTAAATAGCTGGAGGTTCAAAAATTCAATGCCATAGCCAGGATTTGAACCACTGATCATCTGCTGTGTGGCTGCTCTAGGCAACTGAGCTACCATGACAACATGCTGGTATCACATATTCTCCAACTGATTCAAATTTTTCCCTGTAAACCAATTAGACACCTCTTAAAATTTGAGATGTGTGGTGGTTTACTGGGAAAAATCAGTCATATGGGCAGTTTAATGTTGTAAAAATATGTTGCCATGGTTGTTGATTTGGCTAGAGCAGCTGCATGGAATGTAGAAGATTTATGATTCAAATCTTGGCTTTGCTATTGATTTTTTCAGTCTGTTTCTACTTTTAAAAAAACCTTAGCCTATAGGGCTTGTGTAAAAGAATTATCATTTAGCCACAGGTTGTTATATAAATACATAGTATATAAATCATAATCATTTTTATTTGCTTGGTTTAGGAGAACAGTCAAACTATTGGATAGTATGTTCTTAAGTTGAATGTCACACTGTGCAAACTTGGAGTTGTAAGCTTAGTTCAGAATTTAATTTAAAAGGTGAGTTAATTAATAACACTGAACAACACTTACAACATATTTTTCCGGGACGCGTTTCGAAGGTTAACTTTCCTCCATTATCAACCGGACAATAACTGGGTTTCCATGGTGTTTCATGGTGCAGATGGTGATGCTTCTTCTGGTGTTTCTTCTGGTGGTGGTTCAATGAACTTACCGAAAAGGTCTCTCTGAGGAATGTCGAAATTAAATACTCGGTTTCTATTTTTTAAAATAAAGATTTGTTCCCACGTGGACAGTTCTTGTTTTCCGGTTATGTGTTTGAGAAGTTTCGGTTCTAGCTTTATGTCATGATTTTTTGTCCAAAAGTGAAATGTAACCGCTGATTTTTCTAATTGTTTACTCTTAATGTTTCTAACGTGTTCCTTGGATCTAATTTCTAAATTTCTTTTGGTTGAACATTTCCGTTGCAAAGTTTAACTATTTTCCGGACGAATTTGGGGGTTACTTTATTTCGTAAACATAGTTTAATAAATATTAGCTCAAATCACTTGGGATGTCATCGTCAGAAATTGCAGAATACATAGAACTCACCAAATTATGCACAGAACAAAATTTCTTCCAGTTCCAAACAAAGTATTTCCGTCAAACTTCAGGTTTAGCAATGGGCAACCCTCTCTCGCCATTCTTAGCAGATATTTACATGAGTTCATTGGAAATAAGGATCACAAAAGGTTTCCCGTGGATGTTCAAACTCTGGCAGCGATATGTGGATGACATATTTGCAATAGTTCCAAAAAGAAACATCAGTGACGCATTAAAACTTCTGAACATACAGGACAAAAGTATAAATTTCACAGTGGAAGTAGAAAAAGATAATAAATTTCCATTTTTAGATCTAAAATTAATCAAAAACAAGGATAGAATAAATTTCGGTATTCACAGAAAACCAACGCAGACAGACAACTACATAAAAGCTAATAGTTACAATCCAAGAAGCCACAAACAAGCAATTTTCAATAGTTTAACACACAGACTGGTGAACATCCCTCTTTCAGCAGAAGAATATAAAACAGAATATTACAAAATAATTGAAATAGCACAAAAAAACGGCTTTCCCAAAGAATTAGTAGATAAAAAGGTAAAACAAGCAGAAAAGAAAAAAAAAGTATTAAAAGAAACTACAACTCTCACAGCAGCAAAAACAAAAATGATATTCAAAAAATTCACATATCATCCATGGGCCTTTGATAAATTTAAAAAGGAATACAACATTGAGCTAGCAGCAGTAAACCATTACTCCATAAAAAACCTACTACTTTCAAACATCAAAGATGCTATTCCACCTAACAAAACATCTGGCATATACCAAATTGAATGCAGTGATTGTAATGAAATATACATAGGAAAAACCAAAAGAAATTTAGAAATTAGATCCAAGGAACACGTTAGAAACATTAAGAGTAAACAATTAGAAAAATCAGCGGTTACATTTCACTTTTGGACAAAAAATCATGACATAAAGCTAGAACCGAAACTTCTCAAACACATAACCGGAAAACAAGAACTGTCCACGTGGGAACAAATCTTTATTTTAAAAAATAGAAACCGAGTATTTAATTTCGACATTCCTCAGAGAGACCTTTTCGGTAAGTTCATTGAACCACCACCAGAAGAAACACCAGAAGAAGCATCACCATCTGCACCATGAAACACCATGGAAACCCAGTTATTGTCCGGTTGATAATGGAGGAAAGTTAACCTTCGAAACGCGTCCCGGAAAAATATGTTGTAAGTGTTGTTCAGTGTTATTAATTAACTCACCTTTTAAATTAAATTAATTACAACAACACTGTTTTCAAACTTCTATGAAAGGAAGTTAGTTCAGAATGTTCTGCATAACTATAACATTTTTATATTACTACATAAGGCTATGAAAATGCAACTAAGTAGTCTAAGATGACTTCCTTTACTAATTTGTAAGTAGTTGTTTTAACACCTTCATTGTAACCAACAGTACAAGTGCATGTGGAATGTGGTAATATGGGAAATGCAATTGTAATTTATGCCATGCTTATTTCACTGCAGTATCTGCTTAAGGAAATCATTATATTATAGTCCCATTAGATATTGTTCAGCGTTTCATTGACCAATTAATCTTCTTTTAGCACCAGTTTCTTACATAATTTCACCTTTGATGAAGAGAAACCCACTCCTCCCAGGAATTTTTAATATCCTTTTAGTGTATGCATTTGTCTGAAGCCTGTTTTCATCTCCATGTTTTAACGTGTCATATTATGTAAATCAGTGTTACCATTCTTTCTGTCTGTCTTTCTCTCTCCCTCTCCCCCTCTCCCTCTCTCTTTGCTGGATGTAATATCAGTGATGTGCCAATAGAATATAAACTCATTGGACAATATGTAAACTGGAGGATGAATAAAGCACTGCTTCCAATTCAGTGGTTACTCTGCGGAATATGTAGATTTTAAAGTGTTCTTTCTTAAATATTTCCTAAAAATTCTAAATATTGTATTAAGTTCCACTTTCTGGAATTTATTTATATTTTTGTTTAAATTATAAGAGAGTAAACCTTACATTTGCTTGATAATTTATTTTTCAGTTATAGTTTTGCAATATAGTGGTTGATTTTCCAGCAGTGTTATAGCTAGTTTCACCAAAGGAAACTTGTAGATCGAATTGAAGTTCACATTTTTAAGCTAGCCTCTGAAGTGCTGTATGTAATTCATTGCTTATTGGTTTGATTGCTGAAGCTTAATGCTCTGTTTTAGGATATGCATCTGAGTAAAATCACATACCTGTTTCTTCCAGAAGTGATATCATTTTGTTTTTGTTTTCTAGGGCATCACAAGAAGAGATGCGTAGTGCAGCCGTAGTAGAGACCAGTGCTTCAGCCTCACCTGGTACAATGCATTCAACCCTTGTAGACCATGCTCAACCGATGTCATTTACTGGTCCTCCTAAGGTGGCATTTGATGGTGGTGTCTGACTTGACGTTATGTTTCCTCTAATTTATTGTTAGCAAATGGTGAGACCTTGTTACTGCTGCTGATCATTTCTGGCAAATTATCAGGCATTTTACTAAAGAAAAGTACAGTTAGTGGCCATAAGAAATGGCTTTAGTACAGAAAATGAAGGTCTTGTATTTAACTGTCATGTGAACCTATTGTTGATCAAGGAGGTTTGTAATTTGTTTGTAATTTGTTATGACGCATGTCTCTGATAAAACTTGTCTACTTTTACCAGTTACATAATCTTTACTGTTGGTGTTCATTAAGTAATAAGTATGCAACGAAAGCTGTTGCAGGAAGTTACCTGTCTAGTCAATAACATATTGCATTTTGCATTCAGACATCAGTGCCTTCAAACAGAATATGACAAAGGTAAGTTACTGGATTGACATTCTTAAATAATTGTTTTAGAGGCAATAAGGTTTTATAAATGAATAATAACACCTTGCATTGTCTTCGTTTCATGAATCATATTTACATTATTAAAATAAATTTGGTTACAGTCTTAAAAATGTAGAGCTTAAGCTCCTCATCTGCAAGATTTAAATCTTGTTCAAAATCCTTTCCATCCCCTTTAATCAAACTCATCTCTCCATCTGCACTTTGGCATTCCTATATTCCATTTTTCTAATGGTTTGTATTCTGGTAATATTTTTGGTAATCTTCCCTCGTTCATCCTTTGAACATGATGTCTCCAATTTTCTTGTTGTGATTAACTGTTTCAGTGAGTTTAGATATTTTCCATTCATCCCTTATTTCCTGGCTATGTTTGCAATCCTGCAACAGAACTTATAAATTCCATTTCTGTTGATTCAGTTTTTCTTTACTGCTTCCTGCTTAGAGCCTACTGTCACTTGAATATAGAAGCACAGGAAGTACCATTTTATGTGCATCTCGTTACTTGTCTGACGTGTACTCTCTTTCTTGTACTGTACACGAGATAAAATGTATGGAGTCTGTCTACATCTCTTCTAATACTGCAGTTAAATCACATCCAAGTATCCAAATATTGGAGCTTGTTCAACAGTTTCATCATTTATTACAACCTTGCTTCTAATGTGTGTTTATATAATACTAGCTGTGCCGTGCCATGCTTTGCTGTGGCACATTAGGGTTGCATGGATGAGAAATGAGGAACAAAACAAAGCATACGTTTCAAAAAAAGTTTAATTTGTAATTATTATTTATTTATGCCAACAAACTTACTGTTGGTGTTTTTAAACACACAAGCCATGTGTGGGCAAAGTTTGAGAGGTAGAACTGGAACTTAAAAATTCAATGCCACAACTGGGATTTGAATTTTTAAGTTCCAGTTCTACCTCTCAATCTTAATTTGTAATATTTGTGGGTATACAATATTTTTTGTTTTTCCATTGTTTGCATAGATATAAAGGCTATCTGGTTTGCTGGCACAGGAACACGCAAATCCACACCTAAATTTAAACCACACAATTCTAAAGATTGACTTTGAGTTTTATTGAATGTAATTGCAAATGCCAATCAAATTGGGAATCTTTTAAATTTAAATGCTTTATCGGTCAGGATCATGGGATTTCGAGGAATGAGGACATCTTTGCCTTTGAAAGGCTCAATTAATATCCTTGCTTCCACTATGTTATTCATGATTTCTTAACTGCGAGCCTCATGCCGTTACAGAGTTTGGCTGATTAACATTACGCAGCATGATAATTGGCACACCTATTTTCAATTTTAATGTGTGTGGTGGCATTCCTGGCAGATCAAGAGAGTTCAAAAACTCTGATGTATAATTAACTATTTCATCTGCTTCCACAACAGTGTATCGATTTATATATAACTTCCTCACTTTGAATGCTGGATTGTATAAAATTATTAAGTTGATAGACATCTTTATTCTTTGCGGCAAGGACAGCTCATTCACTGATCCAGTCGTGATTCCTATAATTAATTTGAATATTAGGAAATACTTTTTCGATAAGCTCTTCTTTCAATGTTACTAAATTACAAAAATTATTAAGAAATGATATCTTGTCTCATCTATTGGCAGCTCTCCGTTTCCAATGTCTAGTAACTGTCATGAGAATATCTTGGCTGATTTATCGTTTTGAAGCTGAACACGCATATTCATAGTCAACTGTAATGTAAGTACGTGTGGCCACAATGTTGAATATTTTATGCAAGCATTTATTTTGTTTGCTGGTGTTGATCGAGAAATTACAGGCAATGTTTGCCTAAAATCTCCTGCAAGCAATATCAATGCATTCCTGAATGGTTGAACATTTCCATGCAAATCTTGAAATGATTGATTCACTGCTTCAAGCGATTTTTTTATGTACCATCGTGCATTCATCCCAAACAATGACCTTACATTTTTGTTATACTTTTCCCATACCAGACACTTTGGAAATATTGCACGTGGGAGTCACAGTGGTTTGTATGTTCAATGGCAACTTCAGAGCTAAATGAGCAGTCCTTTCACCTGGTGACAATGTTGCAGCTATTCCAGACAAAGCAAGAGCTAAGGCTATGTCATTCTTTGATCAAACCATTGCCAGAAGGTCCCACCAAACTCCATCATTTATCATTTGCATTATGCATTCTGCTCTCCTAATGCACTCAGGCATTTTTTCCGTGGCTGTACATACATATTAATATTCACTTGGATAAGTTTATTACATAGTTGTAAATTTATTTCAAGATGCATATGTACATGCATATTAATATTCACTTAGGTAAATTTATTACATATAGTTTAATTATTATTAAATAAGGCAACTCACTGATGATTTATTGAGTGAATCGTTTTTACAGGGCATAGTCGGCATTGGACAAGTCAGTTTTATAAACCGTAAATGGATATAAAACATTTAAGGTAGTGATAATATGGCACACAAGATATGAAAGGACAAAATTTAAATAGCGCATGTACCAGTAGCATTTGGTGATAAAAAATCTCGGGAGTTGTACACACCAATAATGACCACTTAAACTGAATTCTCATAACTAATGATAAGTAGGAAAATGTACAGTATTAAACGATTTTCAAACTAACCCTGAGCTTAATTTATAAATGTAAACTTATCCATTTGAAGAGAAAATCAATTTGCTTATCCTTTCTGGTAACAAATGTTTCAATTGACCTTTGACTGAAGTCAGGTATTTGCATAATGAGATTTTCTCTGAAAGCATGGCAAGGGGAGTCTATCCTGAGGCATCATGTTGCACTGGAATGTTTTCTGCTTTGGATGTATCTTTGAGATAGTAAGCAGAACTTCAAGTAGTTTTCTTTTTTAAGATATGCCATCCCTTCACCCCCCCTCCCCCCTCAGAAAAAACACATGAAACCTTACCTCCAAATTTCTCCCTCTGCACCTGCCCGTGCCCCTTAAGGTTCCATATTGTAGAGGCTTTTCTAACATGGCTTGCGCAGATGGACATACAAATCCCCTACAGATGACAAAGACTTTTTAAGAGTTCTGGAGAATCTTCATAAAGAAAATGATCCTTGTTTATTAAATGGATAGGTGATTACATTTTTGGGGGTAGAGCTAACTTGCCACTTCCTCCCAGAACTGCCCCTGATATCATAAAACACAAATGCCTCATTACCCTCTGTCTAATAACTGCTATCTGAACACTACTTAATTAAATACTCTTTTAGTTTATATTTAAAAGGCATTTTTGAGATATTGCTACATTCACTAATGGAATACATTGTAACACACTCTTGCAAGTTGCTGACTACTCTACTGTCCAGTAAGCTATAACATACTTGTACAGTGGAGCAAAGAAAATAGAAAATAAAATTCTGTTGCTTGCATCCACATTGTTGTCCATAAGTGGTAATGTTCTTATTATTTGGTGGATTGTATTACCAGAAATATGCATTTTAATTTAAGCAAAGTGTTGCAACAATGCTTGCATACCATATATTTTCCAAAATGTATAATTTCATTATTAGTTACTCAGTACATGCAGAAGTATCAGCAGTGTATTCTCCATGAATGCGCTGCATATGTTGTAGAATAATTCATCAACAATTAATACATAATCATTTAAGTGGCAGAGCAATTTTCAATAACCCTTAAACTAAGAAAACCATGAATTCTGTGCCAAGGAAGCTTTTATTAGCTGAATAGCACATGAGCACATGGTATGCTTGCACAGGGATTGCTTGTTAGTCCTTCTAACAGCCTAGGCAAGGTGCTGAGATATTCTCATCACATTGCCTACTATCATAATGTTTAAACAGCAACCTATGAAATACAGAGAAATGCATGCACCATGTGTCCGAACATTCAGGGTGCAAATCATATTTGTTAAGCGCATTGCTGCTCAATATTCACAGTATGGGTGATTGAAAAGTGACATTATGTTATGCATATTCACTAAACCTTTTCAGTCACGTTCATTCTGTAGTAAGTTAGAATTAGTTAATAAGGGGAGACCTACTCTGATTTGATAATTTTCAAGACAAGAACAAAGTGAAGAGCTTTGTGCGTACATTGAACTCTGAACATCATTGAAAAGATAATTTGGTTATATTGCCCTGTAACTTTATGTAAAGTTCTTCTGCTGTCTGTGTTCTTGTTCAGAAAGAATAAATCTCCTTGGAACAGTGAAAATTGGGATTATTTTTCTATAATGTGTATCATTTCTGTTTCATTTTGCATGCTTTTGCAAAATTTTCAGGCGCTTTAACTTTCATGCTCAGTTTCAAATGGTACCATTAAGTTCATTTTCTGTTTTTCTTTCATGAATGCTAATAAAGATTTGGTCAAGAAATAATATTCTGCAGAAAAACCTGATTTTCTATAGTTTTCTGGCATATGAGTAAAAGCTTTTCCTCTGCTAGGAATGTACATAAAATAAAGCAAATGATAGTTGTGGGATTATTATTTTGTTCTCTTATTAAAAGGAATAAATATATGAACGCATGAAGACATTCAGGTTGGAGACAACCAACAAATGTCTGGAAGTTTTAAGGGAATGTTGAACGACTGTTTTGATGCAAGGGAAACCATGGGCCTTGGTAATTGACTACTGTATAATTCAGCAATGTCAACCCAAGCGCAATTTCATGACTTTGGCAGTACTTGCTGGCATGAGGTGCTCCGAGACAGCCTGTGGTATACACACAGGCAGCAGTGCCGTTAAGCAAAAGACAGCAAAATATGAGTGTACAAAGTTTGAAGGAAAATTGAAGTCCACTCTTTTTATTATTGTATTTCTTCTTCTTTGTTTTAAAAGTATTTATTTATATGATTTTATGATCATATGGTTTTAATATGAATTACAATAATAACGTAATTATCTAAAACCAAATTAATATTTCAAAAACAAAACATTAAAAACACAAAAGATAAGGAATATTTATATAACTTTTAACCTTACAATTCCAAAAGTAACAGACTGCTCCTGTAACATAAGATAAAAATAGCTCCTACTTGTGGTCACACTTTGAACCTAATTATGCATTTATTATGCCCATTTTGTGCTTTTCCACCAACATTTTAATATTTGGGGAGACATTAATTACAGAAGCAAGTCTCAAGACAGATGTAAATGCATAATGCCAAATGTACACATAATTTCTGCAGTAAATTTATGAAATTCTTTGTGTATGTGTGGATCAAGGGCTCAATAAAAACTGACAATATTATTATCACCATATGCTTTTTTTAGATCTGAATCACACCATAAATCAGTAAGTTCTAGTTGAAGTTCATTGGAACATTTTCGGGATTGACAGATTAGGGCAAGGAAAAGAGATGCAGTTTAGATCTGAGAGCTTCCAAATCTGAAAATCTTCTAACAAACTCTTCTAAGAGTAGATTCAATATGTCACAATAATTATTGGCTTCTGTGCTTATGTTAGGGACTGCAAATGTGGAGGGGGCTTCGCTTTTTCCATGGTGTGTACGTTGTACAGCCTTGATTAACACAGAGCAAGCGGGTGTTGCTGTTACAGGCAGTGTGAGCCTCCTAAGCTCCGAAGTGCACACTTGCGCTCATGGGCTCCGACATTACTGGTATAATTATGTATCAATGATTTTTAAACTTACCCTCCTTTCCATAAATTTCTACAGCTTACACAGCATATGTTTAAAATTAAACTACTTTTATGTATGTTCAAATTGTGAGTGGATTAATGACATTTTATTTTCAGTAACTAAGTTTTCACTCAGTTGTTGTTGTTATTGATAAGTAGGAGGTCGATCTGGATGTTTATCATTTACCTCATCTTGTATGTGTTTCCTGTCACTTCATTCAAGCATTATTAAAATCTTGATTGTCTCACCTTACTTAAACAGTGTTATTTTGTGTTAATTTTTACAAATAAACTGCATCAACACCAGGAAATTCATCTAATTATGTGCTTGCCATAGTAATGTTTCTTGTATAAAACAATTGATTGAGTATAGAATCATACACAATAATAAAATCTTTAAAATGATATGCAAAAAATATATATATAGGATGTCACTTAAAAATGTTTCCGATATTGCAACCTGCACAACAGAGATATTAAGAATGGTTTATTTGTGTGAATAAGTGTCTTTTAAAATATACTGTTTGTTTTGTTCAAGCGTATCTTAAAGACCCTGTCCATCATCAGGGCCTTTGATTGACTTTTGGAGCCTTTTGTATTAGCCCCATTTGTAGTTTATACGCAGAATCTGATGAACCATCCCTCTGGCTATGTCGAGATATTTTTCTTTGTAGTTACACCTCTATCTTATGTGCCATGTCTTATCAACCCACCTATCTTCTGTTCTTTGGCACCAATTTAGATTGTCACTATCACAACAGTCCGACAGCATTGCTTCCTACAGGTTATACATATTAGAATTTGTTGTCCAAGTTGGATACATTTTCCTTGCTTTCCATTAGGGGCTTTCATCGTTTTCCACCATGGATACAACCATCAACTAGGTGTCATCTTGTTGCCAAAGGACATTACTGCATCACCTATATACACTGCACATTTTGCAGCTTTAAAGAATGGTTTCCTGAACACGACTTTTTACATACTGATGGTTCTTGAATGGATCAAGGGGTTGGCTGTACAGTGGTTGTTCCTTCCCGTGCCTCTCGCAAGGTTTGCTTCCCCCTTAGCATGTCTGTTTATACTGCTGAACTGTATGATATATTTAAAGCCATGCTTTTCATGTGCTTCTTATCCCTTCAGTCCAGTGTCATTTGTTCTGACTCCCTCAGTGGTTTACTTAGTTTATGGGATCTCCATAGCCTTCAACCACTTGTTCAGAAAATCCATGATCAGTTGCACTCTTTACATAATGATGGTTTTTGAGTGGTCTTCATCTGGATTCCTGGCCATTGTGGCATTGTAAGCAACATCAAGCGGATCAGGTAGCAAAAGATGCAATTCTACAATCCAATGAATGGATTTTCTGATTCCGGGATTTGAAGAGCTTTTTGCATAGAAGGACACTTTTTCAATGGCAAGAGGAGTGGTTTACATCTACCGCCAAACTCCAAGGGGTCAAGACTATTCCTTGGCATCATTCCTCTTGTCCATCCTGTCATAAGGAGATTGTACTTGCTCGGCTTCGTATTGGCCACTGTTATTTCAGTCATAGGAGTGAACTACCGCTGCACTGCATCCACTGTGGAGTGCCCTAACTGTGAAGTATTTCCTCACACAGTGTCATCACTATTCCCTCCTTTGCCATCAGCTTGGTCTGTCTCATGATTTAATGAATATTTTAGGAGATGACTCTGCCTCTATTGCCAGGCTTCTCCATTATGTTTTACTTAGTGGTGACATTGGTATTACTCTGATTCACTCTAAGTGGATATATCTTTTTCAGTAATAAAGTTTGAAACACTAATCTGCATGGAAATAAGCTTGTCAATCAAAGTACCAGCATTGGTAACAGCAGTAACACCACAAAACTTGGCACTCATCACTGGAGTCACTTGAGGCATTGTTGCATCCAGCTTGCTGTGGAGTTGCTTCTATACTACTTTCATCCTCTGAGCCAAATAACTTGCAGTAAGAAAAGTCATTGCTGAATTCATTGAGCATTGGCATTATTTTACCATTTATCAGTGACATCTTTCGCATGTCATGTAAAAATCTCTGAAATGGAGAACTACTCGCACATGCATCTCTACAACCTCCTAAACTCATGGCTTAGAATCCCCCCCCCCCCCCAAAACAAGTTTTATCTGGCTACAATGGCTTCCTTGCATACTGCTCACATCTGACAGTTGTGCAAAGCAATGCAGATCCAGCCAAAAATGCTTAGTTGGTAACTTAAGTTTACCTCACCTCTGGACGCTTGTAGTTATGTCTGCATTGCAACTGTAAAGGACTAAGGACTGCCCCATAATAATAAACAGTGGGAATAACCTCATTACACTGAACAGATTCTCAAATTAATGTATATCCTCCATAAAACATGTCTGTCTCTTTGCATCCTCTTTCCACTATTCATTTCTTTCCTGTTATTATTTAGCTTAAAATTTAAATGTCAGCTATTTCAACAGAGATAGCAATATGGCAGTACCAACATTGCAGCCATTTTACCTGTAACTTATTCTTGTGAAGTTGTGTGTCTTGTCTAAGCAATACTTTTCCATTAATAACTTGCCTTTGATACCAGTTAATTATGCAGAAAAAAAAATTAATAAAGGATCCACTTTCATCTTCATTTCCTTCTCATTTATTTTATATAACTTGTAGGTGACACTATAATGAAAGCAAAGAAATAGATACACTCAGTGCTTCCAACAAGCAAAACTGCTGTTGGTTTTACACTGCTTGAGAGTTGAAGCATTGAATTGAAAAGTTTGTTTATTGCCATTTTTAGCAGATACCTTTAGAAGCATATAAAGGTATTATGTTGCTGTGGCTTTATGGCTTTACACCAACAAAAGTGCTATGCTATATTTAAATAGAAAAAGTTTTTAATGATAATGAATTACTGTGTAGTACAGTGCATTCGTGGATCGGCTGGACCATCCCACTGCAGCAACGAACCAGGCAAGGACTGGCACGCTCTCCACCACAATTATGCCTAAAGGATCAGCAAGTAACAGGTATGGAACACTAACTACTGTATTAACGTATATTAGTCTTACCTGCATCACAACAGTTGTTGAAATTGATGACTGTCAATGTGAACAGTTACCCTATATCTCCAAAAACAATTTTGGTTTACTCGCAAAAGTTCATGTTGATTGGTTGCCTGTATTTCTCTCATGATATTGTCCTTCAATTCTTGTAATGTGTGCAAATTTGATGCTTACATTTTATTCTTTAACGTTCCCCTTAAATAAAAATTGCATGGAGATAGATCAGGAAAACGAGGTGGTCACAATTCTCTACTAATTATTCTGAGCCATACGCACTTCCCAATTCATGCATAGAATTTGCAGTAGTATGCAATGTAGTTGAATCCTGCTGCTGAAACCAGCCACACAGTCTTTTATTTCTTTTTAGTTACAAAAAAAAATTATTTAAAATAAAATTTACATTAACATGTGAATCAACTGTTGTCGTAAAATATGGGACCGAAAACTCTATGTGTACTCACTGCGCACCAAATCTGCAGCATGGCAAGGAACTTCTGAATAATATGGGGATTTCCTGTAGCTGAATATCAACTGTTCTGTGTAGACATGCAGCCTTGAGGATAAAACCATGCTTCATTGGTGAACGTTAAAAGTGGGTCCATGTCGTCTTTATGAACGGACTGCAAAAACCAATTGCAATTATTAACCCAACCTACAGGATCTTGTACTTGTAAAGCATGAACTACAGTTACCTTGTACGGCTTAAGTTTTGTTGCCACAAAAGCTGACGTCTTAGAAATGTTAAACTTCTTGTGCTAAATGTTTCAGTGGTTATTATTTATGGGGAACATTAAAGAATAAAGTGTACGCATCAAATCCACATACATTACAGGAATTGAAGGACAGTATCACGAGAGGATTGATTGATTCATTCATTCATTGATGTAGGTTTAAGGGCGCTCAACTACTAGGTCATCAATGCCCAATCATGAGAGAAATACAATTAGTCAACATGAACTTTTGTGAGTAAACCAGAATTGCTTTCGGAGATTTAGGGAATGTGTTAGCACTGAAGGTCATCAATTTCAACATCTGTTGTGATGCAGGTATGCCTAATGTAAATTAGTACAGGAATTAGTGTTCCATACATGTTACTTGCTGGTCCTTTAGGTGTAACTCTGGCAGAGAGCGTGCTGGCCCTCGTCAAGTCTGGTGCTGCTGCAGAGCGTTCCGGCCGAACTATGAACACACTGTGGTTAATGAGATTCATTGACATTTTTATAATCTCCGAAGTTTTTGGTTTTTTAATACTTCAGTACTTCGCAAGATGTAAAAATCCATTGTTGTCCACATCAACATTGGTTGTTAAAACCTTCAACTTCTGAAAGCTTGCTGGTAGCGTTTGTCTATACTGTGTAAATGTATGAAGATGAGATTATTGAAACCCTATTGCCTGGCAGTTAAAGTTATGTCAGAATGAAGACCTCCTGTCAACCCTCCCAGTTTTAAAGTGCAGCTTCTCTGATCATATTCACTAGCAGCGTGGTTTGTTTTGCTTGATTGAAATGTTTGTGGAATGTTACAAAAACATATTTTAAAAGCATAACAAGGTTTCACTACATTTATTAGTTTTAATGAGCCTATAATGGAATGAAAAAACAAAGAGGTGTGTTACTCGTAAGTGACATATTTTTTGTATCTCTGTCATGAGCCTTTTTAAAAATGTGTTTATATTACATTTTATATATGTTTTAATGACTACTAGTGATTTAGACTGATGTGATATGTTTTTCTTTCTATGGTCTCGTATATGCTAATTTCTGAAAAACTTTACAAATAAAGTTGCAATTTGTTCAATAGCTTTAATTATAAGCATTTAGTTTAGCATTTAGGATTAAGAATTAATATATTTTATTTATAATCATAAATATTTTGGTATAACAATAATGGCAAAATTGGATTTATTTTGAGTGTAGGCATATTTCAAGCGGCAGAATCAGTGCTTTATGATGCATGGACTGGAAGTTGGCTGTAATTACATGTTTTTATTTCTAAACAAGGGTAAATATGCCCTTTGGTTGTACTATGTAAAATGCTGTATAGCAATTGCATAAGCAATTAAGTAACTTATTCCTGGAAAGATGATCCATAGAAGTCATCCATAACACCACACACATAGATTTGAGGTTTTTAAAAAATAAAATATTTCATGAAGGAAAGCATCCTTGTTCAGGGTTTACAATTTGTTTCTGCATTTTGACAATGATTGCAGCTAGCGCTCTAACAGTAGTGACTGTCAAGCACTGACACTTTCCAAGTTACCCCTCTTTTTAGGTAATTGTTTTTGTAAGAAGGTATGGAATCTAAGATGAAGTCTAATCATGGTTTTCATACAGTAATAAGAATACAATTTAACTATGGTTTCACGGCATGATAAGCCGTGTTAAATTTAAAAATGTCGAGCTTTTGGCCATACGAAACTGCATGACCATTATTGAGTTCCTGATGATGGCCATGGAGTTTCGCATGGCCGAAAGCTCGACATTTTTAAATTTAACACGGCTGATCACCCATAAAGCCATAATTAATAATGCTTGCCGTGAAAACATAGAATTTGTTTACAAATGCTCCAGGATATTGAAACATGTGCAACTGTCGTGAAATTTACTATTATTGTGTGTTTTGCAAGTTTGTCTGATCATACAACCTTCTTCTTTGATCCAAGATCCTCTTTACTCATTACTCATATTCTGTATATTCTATTTTAAATAAAAAAGATATGCATTTCAACCTAGGGCAATGACAGACTTTCCACTATTGTATAACTCCATTTAAATAAAAAACATTAACATAAGCTGATTTTGGGAGCGAATTATACATTTAATAATGCTGCTCACAAAAATCATTATCCTATGTCTTGGAAACTCATGATGTGCTTTACAATGACACTTCTAAATATTATAATAGGCAAATATCTCTATAGTAATGCAGTATTCTTGTATTATATTGCTGGATCTTAACATATTCAAATTTGTATTGTTACATGTAGTGAAACAAGTACTGGTGCATTTATCTGAGATCATTGTCAAGTATTATTTAAAAATCAGTGCAAAACCAAAATTCACCTTCTGTGTCGATGCTTATAGCAATTGTACCATAGTATCTATTTCTTTTTATTACAAAATTACAATCTGCAAGGGGGTATCTAACTTCACATTTTCAACCAGATCTGCCATTGCTAAAGCCACTTAAATTTTGTATTCCACAAATTTGAGTGCAAATTATTTATATTCAAGGACTTTAGGGTCTGCAGATATTGTTTATAATTTTGAAAATTTGGTAATGCAATACAGTATGTTGTTGCATCATGTTGAAACTAGTTCATGTTTGTATTTCTAGCTCATCATGCTTGATGTTTTTCTCACTGATACAGGCAAGTGACATGTTAATACTGAACAATACCAACATATTGAAATTCATCCTGCAACTAGCATTGCAATTCCCACACACGAAACATCCGGTAATACTAATATCATTGCATACAAAGCCACAAAGACATTCAAATGGAAATAACATTTAACAACAAAGACTGAGGTAGTGACGTTATTAACTTTATAGGCTTGCCATTTTTTAGGAACTTACTATATTGAAATAACAGGCTTCCAGTTAGTTTTATTTTTCTTAGGAGAATCAATTTCATCAAGTTGGTCTCTCTGAACTGTTTATCGTGAATAGTGTGCCAGTTGTTTCCTATGCTGATATTGTGCTATAGAAGCTGAAGCAAAAGGTTTATAGTGCGGACTGCTGTTTTCATTGCTAGAGTCGTGTAAGAGTACATTCCAGTTAGTAAGACATTGCAGTGATGTTCATGGGGATCTTCAAATTTGATAGGCTTTCCTATGTATCATGAATAATATGCATAGTTTTCCAGTGACCAAAAGTATACACATAATGCAAGGAACCTTTACCAACAGCCAGTGAGTGGAAAAAAAGTTTTTAACAATCTGTGAAACCTTTAACATTTGCTCTGAAGATTTTTTTTAATGCAAAAAGTGTTTTTAACTGTTAAAACAATAGCAAATGGGATGCATATTTATTCCCACAATTTATAGTTCTTGTTATACGTGTAAAAGTATCTTATTATTTTTTTCTGTAAAATTAAAACAAGTAAAAGCAATCTCCCTTAATAAAAATTGCTGCACTATGTTTCATTTAACACCATTGGAATGCCCAGCAACATATATCAACAGAATGAATACTCAGGTTATCTTCTGGAATTTGAAAGTATAAACATTTTAAGAAAAATCATGTAACACAAGGCTGGCTAATTATGAAGCATAATATTTTGGAGTACCCATAATTGATTACTGTGTATATATTGATTTTAAAACAAATAATTACAGTGGTATAGTTATAAAGCTTTCAGTTTGAAAAAACAATGACATATTTTTTAGTTATTTTTGTAAAGGAAAGGTTTAGGCTGTTTTTAATCAATTTTAATTTAGTAGCATGTGACTGTCCACTGCTCATGGCATTATTAGTGGGCTATAAAATACCTTGTAAAACATATATGCTCTTAGTTCACCATTTTCATTTGTTGACAAGTTATTTCGGTGTGCATACAGATATTGGTATCCTTTTCCTGAAACTTTACTGTATGTCAATTCTAATCTTGTATGTACTATCTAAAGATAGCTATAAATGGTGTTCCATAACGGATTGTTAGTTTGTGTAAATGGTTAGATGAGGCTTATGACCAGAGCATGGTAATGTGTAATTTGTAATGAAGCATATTCTTGTTTTGTATAATTAGTTACATATCCGAGTAATGCAAAATTTCATCTGGCATGCATTAATTTGGAAAAATATACCACAGGAGTTGTCTATGATGCTCTTTGAGTTTGCACTGGGAGCATATTCCCACACACAAATCTCAAAAAGCTGAAATTCCTTCTAATTTTAAATGAAGGCATATCTCTTACTGTTATATCAGAGGTAGGTGGAAACAAGTTGTTTTTCTACCTAAGAAATGCCTTAATTAAATTAACATGCTGGTTATGTAAAACTTGTGGTTATAAAATATTGCAAAGAAGTGTGGAATGTAAAAATGCCATAGTTGTTGAGTTTATAGTTGAAAAAGAAAAAGGCACTATTATTAAATATTGTGATTGTTATCAGTGTTCTCGATTCTTTGGGCTAACATTAAATGTTCACTGAAGCCCTTCAACTAGGCAGCTAATTGCAAGGAATACTGTTACGATTAGAGTATATAATTTCCTCCCTCCAATTTTGCTTCTTGCAGTTTGTGCTGCCATAGTAATCTAAAGTCTAGTCGGTGTGTTTGAAGCTGCACATTTGGTCCCCACCCCTTGTTGCAGTTGTCATTTTGTAGTTCCAAGCTTAATGATATTTAGAAAAGTGATTTGGTTTAGCAGATAATGGAAGATAAGAATAAAATTACTTCTGTTCTGTCCTTTGCCTGCAAACTACAATGCCTTTAACATACTATGTTGGAAATTACGGAGCCCTTAGCAGGCTGAGGCTTGTATATGGGACGTATTAGGGCTAAATTCCTGATTCTGACTAATCAAACTAAGAGTTTTATTGCAATGTCCTCCAATCACAGATGACACATGGTTAGTGCATCCCCAAAATGTAGTCTCCCCCTACAAAAAAAAAGCATTGAATTAAAATGGACATTATAAGGTGCATTGCAAATTGATACAACCACCCCGGTTTTCAGCTGTAGCGTGGCATAAGTAACTAATGAGCTTGCATAGATATATTTAATGCAATAAAGTTGATGTGCCTGTGTTCATGACAAACCATGGAAACATTTGATCCCTTTGCCTTACAATAACCTGACCACAAGACCATTCAACTGTTGCAAAATGATACAACCATGCTTCGAACCCGAGGTAAGGAGAACCAACAGTACCTCAGATAATCAAAAACTTGGATAACACAGACTTTGTCAAAAATCAAGACAGAAATGTTTGGTAAACTGGTGAAATGAATGAAAACATGGCCAAGAATGTGAAGAAAGGCATCTATTGTATGTAATAACATGCATATAAATAAAAATACAAAATGAAAAGACCTACAGTACATACATGTAGTATGTACATGTCCCAGTTTAAAAAGCGCTATTTCTTCAAGAAGTGTGTGTTTTCTGTTTAACAGAATGTGCTCCCTTCTGTGCCGCCATTTCACGCAATTGTCAGAGTAGTGGAAGGTCTGTTGAAGTTGTGCCTGACTGTTGCTCTAGGTACTTGATGGTCTTTTCTATTGCTTTGCATCCTTCATTGTGGCTGATTTTCTCACTCTCCATTGCAATGTCACCCTCCTGCCTCTGCATTTCTTTGTGTGCTGTTTCTATTGTTACACTATGTACAAAGCACTTTGCGCTTAAAGCTTCGTAAAATGAGACCTTGGTTAACCTGGAACTCAGGTAATCGGGGCTCGGATATCCGCTGCTCTTCTGTACATTGAGTGGCTGTTTACATAGCTGCACACCAGTATTCAACTGAATAGTGGTGAAGGAAGCGTTCAAGAAAATGGGATGTCAACTGTCGTTATCGGGTGAGGAGAAAGGGCAAATAATCACTTATAACAAGGAAGGTTTATTGTCCAGAGAAATAGCAAGATGGATTGGCAGATATCCTTCCATTGTGAACAATCTTTTGTGTCTTGGGACAAATTATGGCATGAACAAGTCCTCTGGAAGGCCATGGAAACTTACCCCCAGGTAGGAGAGATGTGTATAAAACAATTAAGTGCAGGTGGAACCTCCCTAGGAAGATGACTCAGGATCCAAACATTCACAGCACAAGTCTACTCTATCCCAAATGGTAGCTAGGAAGAACTTCATGTTGTACAAGAGAAAGAAACAGCAGTCTCGCTTACTTATGTGCATAAGAAAAGGCGGATATCCTGGGCAAAGGAACATGTGACCTTGAAAACCCAATGGAAGCAAGTAGTGTTCAATGATGAAAAAAATTCAATTTAGTTGGGCCAGATGGAGGAGCCTTCTATTGGCATGATTTGCAGACAGAACAGGTATTTTCCAAATGGCAACAAGGAGGAGGTTCATTAATGGTTTGGGCTGGGTTTGATTATTGTGGCATAACAAACCTTGCTTTCCCAACAGGTCGAATGAAAGCATCTGACTACCAAGATCTGCTGTATGTTCATTTTTTACCCTTTGGGAAAGCAATTGGAGGTCCATGTTGGATTTTCCAGGACAATGCTGGTGTTCACACTGCAAACTCCACTTGGGAATGGTTTCTACAGAATAGAGTGCATGTAATGGACTGGCCTGCAAATTTGCCTGAACTGAACCCCATGGAAAACCTATGGGGCATATTATGTTGCACAGTGTATGCTGATAGCAAACATTATTCTAATATTGTAGAGTTGAAAGCTGCTCTCATATCTGCTTGGGAAAATACAGCGGTGTCCACACTCCAGAAACTTATAGACAAGCATGTGTGATCATGTTAGCAAGGTTGTGCTCAAACAAAGGCTCCTATCCTGGCTATTAAGATGAGGTGGTTGTATCATTCTGCAACACACCTTAGAAGGAAATACCAAGGCAATCTACTGTTAATAAAAATAAATTGATAGTGCATTGAGCAACTTGAGGCCATCTCTGGTGTAATGAACTACTGCTTACAAAAACAGGAAACAGACATTTCAAATTTCAGTAAGAGAGGGTTAGCAATTAACACTTTTCTTGGTTTTAAATGTTAATTTCAGTAGTTACGTGCAAATAGCTCTCATATGCTAATTAGTTGTGAAAGTTCCTGCATTTCTGTTCCTTTGAACTATCATATAAATTCAAAGTGTAGGAAAATATAAATCTTTTTTTTTTCTTGGCCACAGCAATAATATTTGTATAAATAATACCTCTAGTAGTACACTGTGTAAATAGAATCCAAATTCCAGTATCTTTTATCATTAAGAAAGTGCATTTCATATCACAGTATTTTAGTTATAGTTTGCTTTGAGAGCTGTTTCACAATTCTATATTTAAAGCACTAATGTTTGATAGTCTCAAAAAATTGATGCTCTGGTAGGTCAGCAACTGTTACCAATGTTAATGCTGCACGGGTCAGAAATTATTCTATTTGATTCCTTAAAATGATAACAGTTAAATTTTCAATTGCTTAATCTTGGCAAATCAACTTGTAGGAGATCGTGTGTGCAGTATAACCTCGCTAGCGCGAACTGGTGGTTAATGCAAGAAAAAAATATTGGTTCTCATGGGAAATTTTAACAGTTAACACAAATGTCAGTTAAGATGGATTACAAACTCTTATTCAATCCCTAGGATAATTAAATTTAATTGTGACACAAACTTCCAATGTTACAGTATTTTGAAGTATTCATTTTTTCCAAAATGAGTGCAAGGAATGTAACTATAAATCTAACCACCCATTGTTGACTTGTCTCTAACATATTATACGTCAACAGCTGCAATTATCACCTCAATAATCACTATGTACAGTACATTTAAATAAATTTAATGTGTGCATTAACATTTAGAAATGTAGTTTTCTTTATTCAAAAAATGTGCCAGTAGTGGAGGCCTGGTCTACAGGCTACAGTTCTCATAAGTTTACAGTTATCAACATTTCTGTTTTGATTGTCCTGTTGGTTTATATAAAACCCATACCGTGACCACCTGTTTTATGCAATATTAACATTATATATCTATTTTTAAAATAAGTTAAGTTTTCTATTAACATATTTATATACCACACACACACTTACATTTGGGCATATACCATATGTACCAAACAAGTGTGTGTGTGCGCGTGCGTGCACACACACACGTGCACATATTCAGTGCCAGGTGTTCATTTAGTTGTAGCCAAATCAAGTTAGAATACTGAATAAAACTTTACAACGATAGCACACGAAACATGGCAAAGAGGAAACAGACAGCTCTATAAATGTACATGTAAAGCTTAAGATTCTAGAAGAAGTGGTCCATGGTACAAAGAAAACAGTAATTACAAAGCAGTTTGGAATTCCCAAATGTACTTTATCTACGATAATTAAGAATCGAGAAAAATCATTAATGCTGCTGCATCAGGTTCCAGAAACAAATCTGAACGACTTCATAGCACAAAGTATGAAGACATCAAGACGTTACTACTGGAATGGTTCAATCATATGCATGCATCTAGCATACCTTTAAATGGCCTTATGATTCAGTCAAAAACAAAGATTGCCAAAAAATAGGCATCAAAGACTCCAGTTGTTCTGATGGTTAGTTGTATCGGTTCCAAAAGAGACATTCAATTTCATCTGTACAAATTTGTGATGAAGCAAATAAAGTTGATGAACAAAGTGCTAACAGCTGGTTGCATGAATATGACTGGGTGTGGGAGAAATATGTGGTGTGATGTGTTCAGTATGGATGAAACTGGACTTTACTATCTTTCTCCAAATCACATTCTGGGGATCAAGGATGATAAGTATCACTTTGGAGCACACAGCAATGTGTAACTGTTCTTGTATGTAATGCAGATGGCAGTGAGAAGTTTCATCCCTGGGTTACCAGTAAGTCCGAGAAACAGCATTGTTTTAAAAGCAGAAATATGGACACTTTACCTTGCATCTATTCTTACCATAAGAAAGCTTGGATCAACAGCACGTCATTTTGCAAGTGACTTCTTCATTTCAACAATCGAATGGTTGCTCAAAACAGACATGTTCTTACATTGGACAGAAGTACTGCCCATAACATACAGGATCTGAACCTAACCAATATAATGCAACAAGCCACCTTCAGCCCTTGGACCAAGGCATCATTTCTCTCATGAAGAGAGCTTATCGGAAGTGTTTAGTAAGAACTGCAGTTTGTGCCTATTGAAAACAATGCTGCAACCCCAAATTAGAAGCTGCTTGACACAATGAAAGCTATTGCAGCAGCCTGGCACCCCATGTTGCTACATCATATGCAGAAGTGTATAAACAGAACTTGTAGATATAGAAACGCTGAAGATTTCCACCAGTTAAGAGAATGCCATTTCACCTGAAGAATGGACAGTTCTGCAAAACGTTGCGAACCTTGGGATTAGTTTTGAGGAATTCATTTAGTGTAGATGACGGTGTTGCCGTATGTGCTGCTGTGGAATCTGATATGCCAAAATCTGTGACTGATGTGCAAGAAGGGTCATCAGAAGAAAGTGAGGAGTAGAATACAGATACCATTCCACCTACCTGTCAGATGTTTACAGCTTTGGACAGTTTAGAACGATTTGCTTCAACATCCGACGTCACTGCTAGGTTTACGGACACCATAGTTACAATTGGTTGTGAAATTACAAAATAGTTTCATTCCAGTGAACCACGCTTGAATTTTTTCCAAGAAAGTGGTGTAATTTGTGAGTACTTGTGCTTTTACAGTTACTTTATAGTGTTATAAGTCTACAATAATACAGTGATTAATACTGTAGTGTATTACACATTACCCTACTACTGTATAAGTATTAAAATCTGTGTTTTTCCTTAACACAAATTTTTTTAACACAAACTCTTGATTTTTTTTGGTCCCTTCAGATTTGTGTTAACGAGGTTATACTATGTATATACACATATATATATTTTTTTAAGCAAATGCTGCTTAATTGCCTCTAAAACAAATACAAAATGTTGCTCATTACAGATGTCCTGTTATAGATGTTCAAATTTTCTCCCATGTGTGGTTTAAAATTATTGTGGTTCTGTCCGTACTGTGGAAAGGGAGTTTAAATGTATACCATAAAAAAGAATGTAAAATATGTATAGGTATAATTGACTACACCTTGTTGCAAAATATGCACAAGCTTGGAACCATTAAAATGACAAAACAATGCTTCAATTCTGTATATTATGTTTGCTCAAACTGTAACTTTTTTTTGGTGTGATTAGATGAAAATTAAATAGAAACATTGTTAATCCAGTTGCTCTGCAACCCATTATTCGCAGTATCAATTGAAAACCATAAATGTGTGTAAATTTTGTAATCAATTATTAAGGTAGGTGATAAGACAACCATATATTGATTTTATGGTTAGGAACTGTAGAATAAAAAGTCTGTTATTTTTTTGCAAATACTTCCACTGTAGGTAACTAAGGACATGTTCTTTATGTATGTTAGTAAGGATCCAAGCAAGTTTGGTGCAATAAGTACCTGCATGTCTGTATTGAGTGTGTGTGTGTGTGTGTGTATATGTGCTAAGAATTTTGAATGTGTGGAGTTGGAGAACATATGGACCACATATTGTTATAAATCAGTGTAGTCTTATAATATTAATGTAACATTAATTACAATAAATGTGTACTGAAGGACACTCTTAATTATGCTAACATTCACTTTTTATCCTTTCCTAAACAGAAGCAGGTATCAATGCTTGAAGATAGGTATACTTTGTTTTGGAGGTCTGAATATAAAGCTGATATTTAATTATAAGCTATATTATTCACAGTATGCATTAAAATTGAAAGTGCCTAAAAAGCTCCTAAGGTGTAATAACTTAGCTATTTATTAAATATATTTTTTTGGTGGTATAACATAATTTTGGTTAACTTTGCATTTACTCTGATGAATAAATTGGAAGTTGCAATAGATGCATCTTAATTTTATGACTACAGTCTGGCTTTGTTCCATGCCTTAGCTAATTTACTCATAGTTTGGTATATTGTAGCTCTGACAATCATCCTGAAGAGTTGCCAACATTTGTGCAAAAACATTGTGATGACAGCATCCTGTCATTTCAAAATTTATCCTGAGGTTAGGCTTACAGCATTAAGTTAGTGTGTGATGCAAACTGGATTGAAACGATGGGTATGATAACACAATATAGGCAGCTGAGAACAAACTTCAAACACTTGCCTAAAGTAAACATTCACCATTCTTGCTGATTACACTAAAACAATTGAGTTGGTAGTTTCCTCTGCACATGCACAGTATTAACAAAATCAAGTACTTTGGTGACATACTGCAATGAGTTTACTACGTAGAAAGTGTCTTAAAACAGGGAGAGTGGGTGGATTTCAGACTGCAAATATTCACCTCTCTTAAAGCCATTGTTATATGAATAATTGTTCCGTTCACAATTTGTGCTGACCTATCACAGCACAACAGCGTCCCTCAGAGGCACATGAGGGGAAGGTCGGTGGATCTAAATACCACCTATTTAGTCCTCCCGGCTAGGTCCGATGGACCCGTTGACCAACGATAGGTTGTTGTTGTAGTGTTTAACGCCCGCTTTTACTACTACGGTTTAAGTCGGGTGATGTAACTGCCACATTGTAAAACTGGTGCCCGTTAAGAAAACAGTTACATGAAAGCCACTATGTGTCCTGTGTAACGATCCAGCAGAAATGAACGAAGACCACTTGAAGACCTGTGAAGCATTAAGATCAGAAGAAACTACAGTTCAAAAGTATTGGAAAGCACGAATGCTAATGGCTTCATTGCCAGATGCAAGGCACTAGAAAACAACAACAACAATTTGTTTAGTATTTTAAAATTAAGTAGATATGAGACTATTACCTTATAATCTTTTAGAGATGTTGGTTTGGTATGGTCCAGAAATTTTTTCTGTTTGTAATAGAAAACATCACATTTGTAAATTGTATGATACTAGCAACAGCTAACATAAGTTTGCAGTAAATGTATGGGTTGGGTGTTGCATTTATATGGTTATACCTGAAACTGAATCACTTGACTAGGCAAGTATATTGCAGGAAGTATATACACACAAGTATATATCTCTCTGATTCCTGGTTGTCCTTGATGATCAAGGGGTAACATGCTAGCCCCCGGTTTCCAGTGTCACAGGTTCAAACTCAATGGAGGGCAATGGATATTTTTGGGGCATAAAAATCCTTAGCATGGCTTGCTTCAGAAGGGAAGTAAAGCTGTTGATCCTGTGTCATAGATGCTTCATTAATAGTAACTGTGCAAAATATTCTGTCAGGCACTAGGTTAAAAGAGGATCTTAGTTTCATATCTGCCCATTTTTCTTTCTTACCAACAGCCTTAATGGCATTGGAAGCCGTAGGATCTCCTTTGCATGAATCAGTTACTGTCTTTGAAAAAACAATATGTGATCTAAGTTTGGTTCGTGGTAGCATAGGACAAAAAGAGAAAGTGAATTATGTAATTTCAAAAAATTCTGGTTATAAACAGATGTGCGATATTCAAGATATCATTGAAAGAAAACCATCTGTCACACCAAGAGACTTGACTCTCTCTGTGAAGCAGTTAACATAATTTAAATATGCCCCGATAACATCTTGTGACGTGGAGAGAAGTTTTTCATGTTAAAAAAGTGTTTTGCGAGACATCAGACGATGTTTTACAGTTGGAAAATTTGTGCAAAGTGTTGGTTGTGAACTGCAATTTAGCATATTAGTAAAGTCTTCCGGGAAAGGCCGTGTCTTTCCCGGAAGATTTTACTACTATGGACAACGGCCGCCGAAGCCTACATAATTTATTGCAATTTAGCAGTTACTACTAGCAGCGGGACCATTTCTGCTTCAACCTCTAAGGAATATAGTAACTTTATTATTTATACTAACTCGTCTTGTCTTCTGCAAAGGGACATTAATTGCTTTAATTAAATAGTGCACATTTCTTGGCATATTTTCAACTTTTTAAGAGCATATTTGCATGCATATTTCAGTGTTTTTTGGGCATGAACTTCCGAGTCCTAGTAATTATAGTCCATGGCATGAGCAGGGGCAATCTATATTCCCTCGTCTCTAGAACCTGCACACACACACACACACACACGCACACGCACACACACGCACACACACACACACACACACACACACACGCTTACGCACACGCACACACAGATCACTGTCTCTAACCACTATTGTTTATTTGTTATATGCCCTCAATAAACTATGCTCTATTATGTATGGTAAGTAGGGTAATATTGTATTCCACCCAAAACTTTGACAATGAGATTTTTCGAAAAAGACATGTTTTGAGTCCAGAGCTAGCTTCATCATATAAAAACTAAAATAAGAACAAAATTAAAAACTAAAAGCTTCACTTCTTAGTAATTGCTGCAAGTTTTTCAAATGCTGCTGACTAGTTTCAAGGTGTTTTCACAACATTTTCAAAGCTTTATTTAAATCAGTTACCATGGCTACAGATACTCAACTTAAAAGATCTATGTGTCATGAACCTCTGAAAACAAAAACCTATAAATACAATGTGTTGGTGATATTTCAGTATTCATAACGCGGTTCCTGTTTTTTAAAATGAGTATCTTTTCCCAAACCATTAAATCCATAGGTCCATTTAACTGTTTGAATAATTTATCCTCTGGATTTATTTCATGATTAAATTACCAAAAATGATGTGCTACAGCTTATTTATCACTGTGTTTATATTTAATATTTCTAAAATACTCCTTCATTCTGGTTTTTCCAAATGACATTTAGTTTTACCTTTGTTTGGATCAAAATTGTTACAGTTTTAATGTTAATTTCTTTCAACAAACTTCTGGCTTGGCAATGGGTAGTCCACTTTCCCCTAATCTTTACATGAGCTTTTTTGAAATACAAATTACTAAATCATTCCCTTTAATTTTTAAAATTAATTTTTGAAACAGAAAACAATGCATTCCTTTGGTTCTTAGATTTAAAAGTTAAAAAAAGCATAACAATAAATTGAATTTTGGCACTTATATAAAATGTACTCATACTGATAATTACATAAAAAGTAAAGGTATTAATCCTTTTTTACACAAATTTGCCGTTTTCAATAGTTTAATTTATAGGATAATAAATATACCACTTAATAGGACTTGTTTTATTGTAACCATACAATCGCACCTCTTGGCTCTAAGATACTTTTATGTTTGACACTGTCAATTGCCAGGATCATATCAGTGTTGCCGGTGTGCTGTAATTTCGTTTACATGCCAGTAAATCTACTTACATGGAGCAGTCGTTTTAAGCACACTTCAAAACCATCATTCTGGGCTGGATTTGAACCCATGACCTTGGGATCACTAGGCCTGCGTCTAACCGACTGACTTGGCTGTATGGTGCATCAATACATGAAACAAAGTCAGTATTATACTCCTGCCATTTTTGACGTTAAACTTGCAATCCTGGCTGTCTGTTGCAGCCTTCTGTAAAATATGCGTAAACTTATAGTTCGAGTCTAAGCTTTCTGTGTTTGGTGAGTGCAGGAAAACCAGTAGAGGTAGGGGGGAGGGGGATTGTTGTCTCCGCCACTTTACTCCAGTGGTGGAGCTGTGCCATGGAAGGTATATTATTCTATGCATTTATTGAACACTCACGTACGCCACTGGTTATCTCTTAACCTTCTTTCCCTGCTATTCACATATATCTTTCATTCTTATTATAAACATAGTTACATTTCTTCCAGCCACATGGAGCTTGAACTCTTCACCTTGACTTTGCATCTGGCTTTCTTGTTTTATTCCTGAAATAAATCTTTTAATGTCAGTTTCACGGAAACATCGCAATGAAATGTAAATTTCATGTTAAAACATAAGTGTTCATTTTGTGAGTAAATATCGCAATAAATTATTAATTTTGTGGTAAATCATAAGTAAACATTCATTTATTTTATTACACATTGTTCGTCCATTTCGAGGAATTAGTGGCAACTGTCTTGGTACACGGTACACTATGAAATAAATGGTGGTACTTAAGTTTAATATCTTTCAAGGATGCGACACAAAAATGTTGAATTTTCATTTTCTCTAACATGGCTCAAACTATTTTCAGTAAATTATGAATGTTTAAGATATTTAATGGCAAATGAAATGTATATTTTCAATTTTCTGCCTAAAGCCCATATAGTCCTGTTTACAGAATTGGGATATATTCTTCACCACTCTGTCCTCTATGTGATCTGCAAGAGGAAATGGACCAAGACCACCTTAACACTAGAAGGACTGACAGGTCATTTTGACCCAAAATATATTTTTATTTCTTTGTTGTGAACATAATAATGGGAGGACATTTACCATATTTCATGACTTTTCATTACTATTGGGCATCTTACAGCATACAAACTTTTAGTTGTGTACAAGTCACAACATTTACAGTTTTTATGTTTTTACCTCAAAGGATGGCAGGGTAAATTTTTACCCAGATTTATGCATTAGTGTAATACATGATGTTGGCTACTTTTACTTCATTTACAGCATGTCAAGCCTTTCTTGAACTAGCTAACAATGTGTTACAAACCGCATGTCAAGCCTTTGTTGAGCTAGCTAATAATGTGTTACAAACTGCAGCAGCAGCAAAACATCTCATTGTTGTTGCAATAATCTACAGGAAATAATTGTTAGGTAGTGCTTTGTCAAAACAATCTATTGTGGTCGCACACCTTGTATTCAGAGGTAACTCCAGTGGTTCTATTCTTACATAATGAGCCAACAATCTTTCATGACTGTGGAAGAAGCATTACAGAATTATTTTAGGATTCATAGTGAAGAATCTGGCAGTAGTGGCGATGATATTTCTGAAGAAGATGAGTATGTGCTAAATATCAAGAGGAGTAAAACTAGCAATGTCGAACCTGCTGAAAATAGTGATAGTAGTAGTGAGACTGATTCAGTGGTTTCAAATGAGGAGCCTCCCATACCCACTGTCACAGTTCCTGCTCGAGACCGAGGATGGGGACGTGGAAGAAGAGGTGGATGTAGGTGTAGTCTTGCAATATCAGCAAGAAATGTTTCCTGCCAAGACATTCTGTCTGGTCAACCTCAAGCGGATACATTTTCAGTAGGTCATGAACATCGTGCTGCTGATGGAACATGTTGGAAAGGCATTCCTCATGGACCAGGATCAGCTACACCAGCTCGACCTGACAGCCAGAATATTATCTGGAAATACAGTAGAAGAAATACTAGAAGAAACATCTTTGCAGATAGTCTATGTAGCGCCTGGCGTCTTATGGTAAGTGAGAACATTCTGAGGCATATCAAGTGATGTGCAGAAGAGGAAGGCCGCTTGAAGTCAGGAGATCCAATTTGGACAATCACACTGGAAGAATTAGATGCCTTCTGTGCAATACTGTATGCTCGTGGAGTATATGAGATGAGATCCAATTCACTAAAGAGCCTATGGAACAAAACTTGGGGCCCGCACTTCTTCACAGAAACAATGGCAAGGGATCGATTTACTGAAATCATGAAGTACCTGAGATTTGACATAAAAGCAATCTGCAGACAGCATTTGACTGAAGATAAGTTTGCTCTTGCTTCAGAAATATGGAATCCCTTCATACAGAACTGCAGTGCTTGTTTCCAGCCAGGACCAAATCTTAGTGTAGATGAACAATTATTTCCATCTAAATGCAGATGTCCATTTTTACAGTATATTGCAAGTAAACCTGACAAATTTGGCATAAAGTTTTGGCTTGCTGTAGATGTAGATACCAAGAATCTGTGCAATGGTTTTCCTTACACAGGTAAAGAACTCGACCTGCTGATGAATCGGTTGGTGAAAGTGTGGTTCTTCACTTGCTAGCTCCTTTTACAGCGAAAGGTCTAAATGTTACTACAGACAGTTTCTTTACAACATCAAAGCTTGCAGATAAGCTGAAAACTAAATCAACTACTTTAGTTGGAACTGTGAATTGTGCAAGGCAAGATGTGCCTCCATTAGTAAAAGAAGGGGGACAACTTCATCGAAGTATGGTTTTACTACAGAAAGCTGACTCTAATACAACATTAGCAGTTTACCAGTGCAAACCTAGAAAAATGTAATGATCTTTAGTACCATGCATCCGACAGTGGATATTGCCAACAATGAGAAAGAAGACTCCAGATACCGTAAGCTTTTACAACTCAACCAAATTTGGTGTTGATGTAGTTGACCAGATGTCTATACTCCATTCAGCCTTAGATCCATCCTTGTATCCCTGCGCAATAACCTGCGACTAATACAAAATAAAACACACCACGTGGATTCATACCTTGTGTTTATGTTGAAATAGAACAATATTTATTCAGGAGTTTTAGGAATATTGCTGCTATCGCGTTACATTCAAGTAGTCTTTACGAGGGTTATCATACATCTTGAAAACTCACAGATACTCGCCAATATTTAGGGTACTACATTTCATGATGTGCTTTGGTTTCGGCGTATCACGGGTTAGTTGTTGACGGCTTGTGTTTACACCAAGTGCAGATCTAAGGGTGGAGCAATTATAGGCTCCACACAGTAAAGTCTGGTCCTCAGAGGTGGCCAGTACATGTATGGTACAATATACTTGATCTAGCTGCAATAAATGCATGGATCTTGTATAGGCTGGTAACGGGGAAGAAGGATCAGTCGCAAAGATTTCACCTTTGAGCTGACTCAGGAACTTTGTGCTTCACAGATGAGCGAGAGAAATTGTACATTGCAAAATCCACAGAGTGCTTTGATGATAAATGAAGAAAAAAATCCAAGAGTCTCAGAAACACGAGTTAGGTGCAAAGTTGCTAATTGTGCAGGAAACAAAACTCATGATGTGTGTATGGGATGCAACAAACCCGTATGGGGAAAGTGCACAGCAATAACAAAAGTGTGGTGTTCAAGATGCCTTAACAGTCTCCCTGAATAATTGTAAGCATTCTGTGTACAGTTAATTTGCAGGAAATGTTTCCTTGTGGTCTTTACTACGTTAAACCTGTGTCAGTTTTCAGAGTTTTGTCACAACTTACTTTTCAATGGCTGCATAGTTTTCCAGCGCAATGCACATGATTAACAGAGGTTATGTTATTAATTATTACATATAAATAAAAATTCAACAATATAAAATGTGTATTATTAGTTCTAAACCTGACTTTTAGCCCAAAACAGTTAAATCTTCCGGTATATCCCAAAATGGTGGTGTGGGTCAAAATGACCAATCAGTCCTTATAGGTAGTCAGATTAGGTCAGTTCTTCTAGTGTTAAAATATGCCCGGCCACTTCTAGCACCCCATTCATCAGTGAAAAATATTGGAGAGCAAGAGGATTAATGACTTCATTGTCAGAAATCCAGCATTAGCTAACAATAACACTTGATGACTTTTCTTTAACTGGTAAACTGTAAGAGATGGACCAAATCTTGCTATACAAGGGATGTGGATCTTGTTGAAACACCTAAGTTATGTGCAAATGCATATTTTGTTATTTGTGTGTGTTTTGCAGTACTCGTGCTTTTCTCAAATGGAATGTCGCTACTTATTTTTTTGTCTCTTGGCCTTGATAACAGAATTTCGATGTTTTAAGAGATTTGACTTAACTTGAAGTCTACTGTATTCCCATATTTCTACAAGAAAGTTAGCAATAAGATAATTTGTACAAATGTTTACCCTTATTAACATAAAATACAAGAATAAGAGTTTGTAAGAATAGTTAGTACAATAGTACACTAAGTTATGTGAGGGTAATATATCAAATTTTTACTTTCTCTACTGGTAAGTAGGGGAAGTATTGTATTTCACCCAAAAATTCGATGTCGAGATTTCACCGGAAATATATGTTTTGAGACCCCCTGAATCCAAAAAAAAAAAAGCATTTTTAGAAAAAGGTCTGTGTGTCAGTCTGTCAGTCTGTGGACAGCATAGCTCAAAAACGAAAAGTCGGTTAAAAACCAAAGTTGCTATTTAAGTTTAATGTCTTTCAAGGATGCGACACGAAGATTTTGAAGAAAATAGCCCCACCCTAAACTACCCTTTACATGGAAAATTTTGATTTTCTTGAAAATGGCTCTAACGATTTTTATTAAAATGTCATATGTTTGAGATATTTTGATGGCAAATGAAATTTATATCTTGAATTTTCTGGCTATAGCCCCTGTAGTCGTATTTACTTTGGACGACTTTTGCATAACTGGTAAACCATTAGAGATAGACCAAATTATACTATACAAAAAATGTAGATCTTGCTAAAATACACAATTTATGTCTCAATAAATTTTCTTGTAGGGTGAACCATTTTGGAGATATTCCTTGTTATGTGTGTGAGTTTCGGAAAACAGATTTTTTCGGTATGGCTTCATTGAGAAGGGAAGTAAAACCGTTGGTCCGGCATGGTAAAAGAACCCCAAGCCTGATAAAGGGACCTCTGAATAAAATTATGCACTCTTTTATAGCCAGTATAAAATGGGACCTGAAAACCATAGCGGTCAAAGAGCATCCATAATAAAAACTCAATTTCAGTTTAGTTGTAGGTGTAAGGATACGAAACGCTAAATCGATAGTCAATTTTTAAAAAGTGCATCTCTATGTGATGACAAATTCCACGTTCTTTCAGAAAATTCCAGAAAGAAAAATAATAATCACTGATGTGTTATATTTTCACGACTTTCTTCATACACTAGTTTATTTCTAAATGGCTACTAGGTATAAATTATTCCTACGAATGCTTATTTTTCTGTTTATTTCATGTTAATCGAAATAAATGTGTACAAAAATAGTTTCATTAAATATTCCGTTGTGGCTACAATGCAATTATTGGGCTCTTCGTGTTTGTTTTGTTTTCATTGTTATTTGTTTGTTCATTGCGTTGGTTTTTATATTTTTAACATGTGATGAAAAATACAGAAATGGAATGAAACACTGCGAAATTTATGGTACAAAAATATACACAAGAAAGCTACACATGGAATGAAGTACATATATGAGTGTAAAATAAATGTATTGTGATATCAGAAGATTATAAAATGAGGTCAACATAGTAGCAGTAAAAACACAGGATGATGGTGTTGCGAAGTCCGGAGGTAATCCTCTGTAGATGAATCTTCTTGGGTGGAAGAATGTCCTGTTGTAAAGGGCTCTTTATTCTGTTGGAGAGAAGAGACAGCTGTCCGAGAGAAAAGAACACAGCTTCTGGAACACTGTGAAGGTTGTAAACTTCGGTCTGAGAAAATTGAACATGGAGAGTTCACGATGGAGTTGCAGAAATCCGGGGGCTCCATTGCGAGGGATGATCTTGTTCTGAAGATATTGTAGGGCTTGCATTTTTCTGGGAAGATGTATCACACCGCACTGGGCAGGCTTTGGATTAGAGGACTGCAACGTAAGACTAAGGTCAGCTAGGGTTATAGGATAACCCGGAAGAGTCAAGGGTGAGTTTCTGATCAAGTTTTACAAGCGAGCCAACTGCTAACGTGGACTCCGAAGTATTGGACTCCGGCAGCTACAGACTTCCAGATTACTGCTGCTCCATGGATTGTAACAGTCCGGGCTACACGGGACCTTCTTGATGCTCACCGTAGGGATTGCACCCTTAACATTAGTGGTGGAAGGTGAACTGTTCCCACTAAACTTGAAAGATCTAGTATTTGTCTCTATTCAGTGCACGTAGGATTTATAGACTTTGCAGTAACCAGCACATTTCCTCAAGTACATCACTGGGGACAACTTGTGCTCTTCTGAATATTCGCTACGGTCGTCTTCATAGAAACGTTTTTGTGTAATTATTTGTGTGAGAAGTTAAAGAAGAAGCAGTATCCAAAATAGTTAATAAACTGAAGATTTCAGCATGTGAAATGACACACCCACCCCAGCAAACTTCTCAGGAAACTTTAAATTTCAGGACACCCACGAACAAAACCAAATACAAGAACCTAAATAACGATTCTGCAAGCTTCTTAAGCAATCTAAAATCTTTGTTTTCCCTCTTCACAAACCTTTTACGTCACTGTAATTTAATTCTAAAATGTAATATTTTCTATATATTTATTCAAACATCTAAAACGCCGAGAGTGACTGGGTCTCATAAAAATAAATTATCAAACAAAAAAGAAAAGTCTTGACTGTCGCTAAAGCCTACTGTATTCTTTATAACCATTGTGCGCATGTTAATATGTAATAAAACCATTTGTGCAAATGTTTATCTCGATTAACATGAAATAGAAGAATAAGGTTTGTAAGAATCGTTTGTTGGCGGCGGTGGCGTCTGGGGGTTTCCTGGTTCCCCCGCCACTCATTCCATCAATTGCTCCATCATTGCGTTTCCATTCATCAATTTCGCCTGCATTTCATATCCTCTTGCTCACTCTCATATCTGGTGCTTGGCTGACCATCCGCTTCCAGGTCCATAGGTTCCTGTGCTCCCCGACAGACGTCTGATCCTAGGCACTGGCTTGTAAGTCCTAGGGGGTCTAAGTCCACATAAGGGAAGGTTAATCAGGTAAAGAAAAATACATATAGTTTGTTGATGACTGGATAGAGAATGTTACGTGAAAGTAAATTACCGATGTCCCACAGTCCAACATTTTGGTCAAATACTACGTTTCCATGGTGAATTCAAATATATTTGAGCTCTCATTCCGGATTGGATACTGCATGGATACGCGAATATATGTAGATCGAACTGAATCCTTGCATCTGATCCTCTTAGAATTGGCAATCGGATCGAAATTTAACACCTGCCGTCAAATCCATCTGAATCTACCATAGATGCTATACTCGGCGCCAAATAAGAAGGGGATTGACAGATGTGAAGCACGTGGCGGAAACGCATAAATGAACGGGAGGGGATGAATGCGTCTTAGCTGTTACCATAGCAACGAAAAGAATAACCAATTAGAGCTAAGGCGTTATAATGGCGTTCCCATAGAAACGGTACACACAAGGACCTTGTTGCCGATATGTAACACGCACGTAACACGTGATTAGCAGGTGGCTGATGAACCCAGCAGTAACATGAAGTGCTTCTGTTATATTCTGTTATCGCTGCATATAAACAAATAGTGCTGCAGACTGCAGCCCGAACTTGCAATGCTTGCATCAGTTAAGAGATTGCCTTTATGTTGAGAAGTTCGTTTGTGTTATTCTAATATACGGTTATTTGTCTTGTGTTTACGTGTGTCTGAGTCTGTGCATCTATGCGTGTGTTGCGAGCTTTTGCATTTGTGCTAACGCTTTTAATTATTGTTTAACAGTGTCAAAAAATAGTGACAAAGATAGTGCTGCCAAACGAAAAATTGAACGTACTCGAGAACCGAATAAAACTGTGTTTGGTAAAGGTATGCCAAATAAAGGACAAGCGCGGGAAATAATATGCTCTGTTAGAGAATATTTCGAAGAGGAGAAATTGAACGGGGGACCTCTTATTCCAGTTTCTAAGGCAAGTGATAGAACCTCGCGTGCTGTAGGAATCGGTAGGAATACTATAGTTAAAATTGGGAAAGAGAAGTACGATAAAGAGGGAAATCAGGCGTCAGGATCTAAATTGCAGTAGCAGCAAATACAACAGTGATGCAAGTAATTCGGATATTAGCGGCATTTTCCCATTAGAATAGGCATCAATATTTCACAGGTATGTTTCTTTTGTTAACGCAAATATTTAGACATATAAAATTGCAATTCTGTCATTTGAATGCAGATTCAATATTTTATTGTTGTCTTTGCATACGAAAATAAATAATATGCGCTCAACATTTCAGCCGCAGTGCAATCTACTTCGTACACATAATCATATCGCGGTCTCCACGTGGTCATGGTCGCGATAAGCGGCAACGTCGCTTCTCCCTCACTGCAAACTGTCAATCCCTTTCTTGGTTGGCGCCGACTTTAACTTCTGTTATTGTAATGCTCCACTCTTTTGTCATTTTGTTTTCTTAGAGAAAGTGCTGTAAAAAAAAAGCCACTTTTATTGTTTCTCTAATCTCGCAATATATTCTCAAAAACATTCACTAATCCCAAAACCTACTTAAAGTAAGCAGAAAAAAATATTTTTTACAGGTTCGCCAACATAAATCAAGTGACCACACACGTCACTAAGTTTTTGCGAAAGTTTATTTCTAAAACGTATTGTGAAATATTAAGAGTTGGGTACAATTTTGTTACATAAATTTCTGTCCTACTTTTTCGTAACCAGTCTGTTTGTATCCTACGCGACTGAGTTGCATCTAATTTCTTCATTCAACGACATGAAAACAGCCAATCAGTGTCAGTAATATAACAATATGGCGGCGGACTGCGCTTGCACCATGTAGTCAGCTGTTATAATATCGAACTGTTATAATATTATAACTGATTATATGTTATAATATTATAATCTGTTATAATATTATATACAATATATATCTGTTATATTATAATCGAACCCGGGTCCTCGGCGTCAGAGGCAGGACTTACGATGAGAATACATGGATAAATGTTCAAGCATTAAACGTGAAAGAAATGAACATGGGGCTTTTTGAAAAATATATGTGAATGAGATTAGGTTAGAGCTTGAAAACATTGTGCATGTTTTAGAGGAAAGAAAAAATGTAACTTCATGGCTTCTAAAGTAGAAGAATTAATGTTAGATCTGACACAGTATCAGCAGTCAAAATTTCAAGAGGAAATCATGACATTTTATCAGACAGTTATAGATTACCTGATGTAATGGAACAAGCTTTTGTCCCAATTTGAACATTTTGACTGGATACCACAGAACACCTAGTAGCTGGATACTGCAGAAGGCTATAGTCCAGTGTTGCCAATAGAGGATCAAGAAAAATAACCAGACAAACATAAGAAATCCACTAAATTTCTGTGTTGTCAATGTTAAAACCATTTCTGTCCAACCAAATGCAGTTTATCAAACAACTAAATCCCTATACTAGCAATGTTAAATTTATAAATTTTGACAACTAAAGATCTTCCCAGAAAGACCAGATTTAGTTTAAAAACAACTAAATTGGCATCACTAGGCTATACCCGATTGGGAAAATGTAGTGTTCACTGAAATGGATGCAAGAAATTACAACTTGCAAAATGGTTGAGAGTTTTCTCTTTAGCAAAATTGAAACGGGGAGGCAAAGAATAAAAATTAGGATATTATGGCCCATAACAAGTGGGTGAAATAATAATTGTTTTAAGATTGCGTTTCTTAAGGGCAATATTCAGAGCTGCTTGCAATTGTGCAGTACTATTTCTCCATACCAGAGCATGATGCTACTGTGGAAAATTTTCTTTATTGAATGCATAATGAACAGAATAAAGAAACAGACTGGCATTAAGTTCAGTCAATGCAATGCTCCAAATTCAGTATAACATGGAAAATATAAGCTCCTTTCTTCTATTCAACGCTCAGAGAAATATGACTAGTAAAAAGCTTAAGTGTAAATTAGATCTCAACTGTAGCAACACGATTGTGTATCATTTAGTAATTTGTGTTTAATGGTTTAATTGAAAAGCTATTTAATGCAAACTAGCATTAATTTTCTTCATTAGATCATTAGTGACACGCCTTTGGTGACAGCGTTAATGCTTGGACTAATTTTCGTAATTAGTAACAATTCCTTTGCCGACGGCGTTAATGCTTGGACTATATCCTTGATTTTGGTTTTTGGATTATGGCTACGCTTCTTCAACACATTGTAAGGATTGAGAAACAAACTTTCGTCAGTTCGTTGACAATACATTCCCCCAAGACCATAAGCTGGTGAACAAACAGTATATTAGCCCAGTCATTCATGTCTTAAAATAGTTTGTTTTGGCTTATATTTTGAACATTTTCAACACATAAAAAATACATAACATAAAAGCCGAGCCCTAATCATCATCTCCTCATCAACATCTCATCGGAGTGAAGCAGAGGCAAATATTTGGAAAGACAGAGCTCGAACGTTTCCTAACCTAAGCCACGGAGTAAACGCTTGAAGGCGTATTTTTGCAAACACAGGACTCATTGTGGTGAAGGTCTTGCAAGGAAACTTTTGACGTCATGGTAAATAGTTTTGTTTCTTCGATAACTAGCAGTAGAGGATAACCAAGGTTTTTGCATGACTGTGTCACTGTCACACCATGACACGCATTTATCTACAACGTCATTGTTAATTAAAGGTGCTCTAGTTTGTAAACAGGCAAATGTTAAGATCTCTGATAACTAGGGCTAGGAAGTTCATGCATTTGCATGTTTTTTCATATGGGCTAAAAATGTATGCTTTTACGTTATGTGCACGAATTATGGAATTTTCAGTTATTTGGACATGATTTTATGGTGCATATAACTGCATATTTTCTTGATTTTGATAAATGCATATTATTTCAATATTATTGCCCCTATATTGCATATTTTAATGATTTTTATGGCTTTTTATTATTTTTTTCATCTGGATAATATTTTTCATATTGGTAGTATTGCACCTGATGATGCAACTCAAGAAGATTTCAATATTATAGCCCCTATATTCGTGGTGGACGAAGCGGCGTCAGGGCGGGTTTTCTCCGGGTACTCCGGTTTCCCCCGCCATTTTCATTCCACCGGTGCTCCATCTTCATGTATCACCAGTGTCACCGCCTGCGGTGCCGTAGTAGTAAAAGCGGGCGTTAAACACTACAACAACAACAACAAGCCCCTATATTGCATATTTGAATGATTTTAATGGTTTTTTTTATTATTTTTTTTCAATCTGGACAATATGTTTCATATTGGTAGTATTGCAAATGATGATGCAATTCGTTAGGTGGCGAAAACTAATGCTGAGTCATGTTGTCATGCAGTGAATCCCCTGTTTCTACCCTTTCATTATATGCATGTGCGTAGAGAATAATCGGTGCGTTATCTGAGAGGTTTATATTAACAAATATAAAGTGCAGGTCAACGTTTTGAGCAGCACGATTGCCTGCCCACCAGCAGTTGCATCGTGGTCTTCAAACGTAACAGTGTTGTGAACTGGTTGTCACCAAATTAAGTTAGGCATATAAAATGTTAAAAAGCTCTTCAAATGCCGAAAATAAAACCAACTTCGAGCACTAGATTAATTAATTTACAGAAAGAGTTTTCGGGTGACTTAATATCTACAGATAATAGGGTACTGTTTTGTGGAGCGTGTGAGAAAAATATAGGGAGTGAGAAAAGGTTTCAAATAATTCAGCACATAAACACAGCAAAACAAAGGAGAATTTAATCAGAAAACTCGCAAAGAAAGAACGTGTTCAAAAACAGCTAGTAGAGTGTTTAAGAAGTAGGGTTACTGAATTTTCTTATGACTTGTGCCAAGCATTTTTAGCTGCTCATATTCCCTTGTTCAAAATTAATACTCCGACATTTAAAACCTTTCTTGCCAAGTACATTCGACAACACGTGCCTGAGGAAAGTACAATGCCTAAGACTTATGTAGGACATTGTTACAATAACGTATTGTCAAATATACAAAATAAATTAGCGGATCAGTTTTTGTGGTTGTTGATGAAACCCCTGATTCTGAGCGCCGTTCTATTGTGAATATAATCGTGGGTGCTTTAAATAATGAACAAAAGTCTACACCTTATCTTCTTAATGTGAGCGAATTGTCGGCCAATGGCAATGTAACTGTGACCCAGTTTGTGATGGACTCCTTGAAATTACTATGGCCACGTGGAATCAAATACGACCGGTTACTTTTATTTGTTACTGATGCAGGTCATTATATGGTAAAATCAGGACAAACTCTGAAATCTATTTTTCCTAACTTAATTCATGTAACTTGTTTGGCACAAGCTCTTCATCACATTTCTGAGACAATACGTGAGCCTTTCCCATTGGTACATAGATTCGTGTCCAGTACAAATATAATTTTTTTTAAAATCTCGAGTTAAGTTGTTTAGATCAACAGCACCTAACATCCGACTTCCTCCTGCACCACTGTTAACTCGATAGGCAACATGGGTCGATGCAGTTTTATATTATGCTGAGCACATATAAATAGTCGAAGAGGTTGTTAATTCATTGAACTCGAAAGATGCTTCATCAATAAAAACTGTGCAAAATATTCTGTCAGGCACTGGGTTAAAAAAGGATCTTAGTTTCATATCTGCCCATTTTTCTCTCTTACCAACAGCCATAACGGCATTGGAAGCTGTAGGATCTCCCTTGCATGAATCACTTACTGTCTTTGAAAAAATAATATGTGATCTAAGTTCGGTTCCTGGTAGCATAGGACAAAAAGTGAAAGAGAAAGTGAATTACGTAATTTCAAAAAATTCTGGTTATAAACAGATGTGTGATATTCGAGACACCCTCGAAAGAAAACCATCTGTCACACCAAGAGACTTGAATATCTGTAAAGCAGTTAACATCATTTAAATATGCCCCGATAACATCTTGTAACGTGGAGAGAAGATTTTCGCGTTACTAAAGTGTTTTTCGAGACAACAGACGATGTTTTACAGTTGAAAATTTGTCCAAAGTTTTGGTTGTGAACTGCAGTTTAGCAGTTAATACTAGCAGCAGGACCACTTCTGCTTCAACCTATAAGGAATAAGGTAACTTGATTTATTATTCATACCAACTCGTCTTGTCTACTGCAAAGGAACATTGTTTTAGTTAAATAGTGCATATTTCTCGGCATATTTTCAAGATTTTAAGAGCATATTGGCATGCATATTTCAGTGTTTTTTAGGGCATGAACTTCCGAGCCCTAACAATGATTCATAAATAACATGAACCAACTATAGGTAAAAGGATGCATACACGGAGGGGACACCTCACATACCTGAACATACGCAGATCTGTTGTGTGCTAACACCCCCCGGAGGAAGGGATGAAGGGGTCACATAGACGCGCGGAAGTCCCTAGCCAGCGTTGAGATTTATTCATCCCGGCGCCAGTCTCTACCGAACAGCCATCGCACCGCGGGTTAAGAACCGCGCAAGCGTCCCCCACCCCGAGGAAGCCATTGTACCGCGGGTCAGGAAATTGAATTATTTTGTTTAACAACTCTGTCAATTGCTAGGATAACATCAGTGTCACCGGTGTGCCGGAATTTCGTCCCGCAGGAGTTGTTTTACATGCCAGTAAATCTACTGACATGGAGCTGTCGTTTTTAAGCACACTTAAAAACCATCGGTCTGGGCCGGATTTGAACCCGCGACCTTGAGATCAGTAGGCCAGCGTCTAACCCACTGAGCCACCCAGAGCGACACTGCGGGTCAGGACCTGTACAAGCGCCCCCCCCCCCCCCCAGAGGAAGCCATCGCACCGGAGGCCTGGAGCGACACAAGTCCCCCCCCCTCAGGGATCCAGCGCACCTCGTGTTCGGAACCGCGTCCCCCCTCCCCCCCACGACGGAGCCATCGCACCGCAAGTCCGGAATCGCTAAAGCGCCCCAGAGGGAGCTACCATACCACAGGTCCGGAACAGCACAAACGTCTCCCCAGAATGAGTCATCGCACCGCGTGTCCGGGACCGCACTGGTGTCCCCTCCGAGGGAGCCTGCGCACCGCGTGTCCGAAACCGCACAGGTGTCCCCTCCGAGGGACCCTGCGCACCGCCGGTCCGCAACGGCAGAAGCGTCTCCCGCCACTACGCCATCACACCTCGGGTCCGGAACGGCAAAACGCCCCGCCTCCGACGGAGCCATCGCACTGCGGGTCCAGAACCGCACAAGTGTCCCCCCCCCCTCCCCCGAGGGAGACATCACACCGCGGTCCGGAACGGCAAAGCGCCCCACCTCCGAGGGAGCCATCGCACCACGGGTCCAGAACCGCACAAGTGTCCCCCCTCCCCCGAGGGAGACATCACACCGCGGTCCGGAAGGGTACAAGCGTCCACGGCCCCCTCCCCTCGCAGGGAGCCATTGCACCGGCGGTCCGGAACCACACAAACATCCTCCCGACGGGGGACAGCGGCCACCCTAATGCCACCGAGCGCCGAGAACAGCAGTTATCATGCGCAAGCATTCGCGCCATCTGCCCGACACCGTCAACACCACTCGCCTGAAGGGAAGTGATGGAAAGGAAACCGTGGTATGATGTACTAGATGCACACTAGCATTCGCCTAAGTGACATGGGGAAACCACCGAAGAATTCAAGTCAAAGTGTGTGGTCGACGGGGCTTGAGCCCAAGACCTCCCGAATGCGAGTCTCACACGTTACCGCTGTGCCACCTCGCTCACATTAACACGTAAATGTATGATTTCACCATGATGTACAATGTTGCCACATACGATCTGGATCGTACAGATAAGATTATTATCCGATCCAGCTCGAGATCTTAACCAGACTGTTCTTTAACGTAAATTTACCAATTTAGTGATAAAATAAAATGTGGCATTTCCGTCATTTCGACTTTCTTAGTAGTCTTTAGTGCAATATAGATATTGCTAGTCTTATTTTCAAGTAAGTTCTTCTGATAATGTGTATGTTTAAAGGGATAGTAAGTATCAAAATTTTCTTATACGGGCTTCCAAAGAAATATTCTGTGCATTGAGGGAACAAATAGGTTCCGGTTGAACTAGAGGTATTTGTAACGCTGCCACTGCACATTCTATACATTTTCAATGACTGGTTGCGAAGAAACAATAGCCACAAACATCGATGTGAGGGCCTTGCCTTTGTCAGTTGTTTTACTGGAAGCAAGCAAGTCATGATAATAGTATCCAAGGAAAGCTACTTCAGCGGAAGACATGTGCGCTAGGAGTTCGCTTCCTTATCACCAGGGCCCGGATGTTTATGACCTAACAATGTTAGAAATATGCAAGCACTTATGGCCGAAAAAAATTAGAAAATATGACGATAAATATTACCTAAAAGCTTTTAGGTACATTTTCGAAATATTCAAAAATTTAATGTTGTTTAAATTAACATTGTATAGAAAATCTTCTTTAAAAATCTAGCACACTCGATATTTATTTTATTGTTGCACTTGAATTTAATTGATCAATCCAGAGCTAACCCTTAGCTCTGCATAGAATGAACTAAACGTTACATTTTGAAGCACGATCAGAAAGAAGAATCACAATAGCACATACATTTTAAAATTTTCAAAAAGGAACGATCTTCTACTTGCACGTTACTTGTAATGGGAAAATAATAATTAGGAGATGCGGAAAATCGTCTTTGGGACGACTGGAAGCGCATATGCGAAACTGGAATAGAAATATACAAATATGACAAAAATACGTATATTTAAGAGAAAATCTGAGTATAATATGAAAAATGACAAGAAAACGACAGAAAACGTTAAAACAAAAAAAAAAAAAAAAAAAAAAAAAAAAAAATATGACTCTATATGACCCGTTAGAATTGTCGAATTTTAATCACCATTAATAAAATCGTGCCTCGCTTATATTTTAACCCGTGGCACTACGGTCCGTATCGGACCAGGGCCTGCCAACCCGACTGTCGGCCTCACGCCCACATACGCAAGGTGATCATCCAACCGATACGGGGAGGAGATGTGGTCAGCATCTCGACACCCCCAGCCGGTAAGTTGGCTTTTATGACCAGGGCCGCTACCTATCACGATGCTGAGTGAGCACGGGCCCTATACCCGGGACTTAAAATCTGCAGCACCAGGGGTGGGATCGAACCCGGGCCGCATTCCGTGGCAGGGAACCAAGGCATGACGCCCTAGCCCACTACGCCACAAGCATGTCATGAACGTCCGGCCCCTGCTTATCGCAACTTCGTGAAGGCACAAGGCTACGCTGAGATTAACGAACAAAGAATACATATACATATAACAAAGCTGAAAGATATTTCCGGAAATATGCTTTTATGACACTCATTGTCGATATTGTCTAGAATTATTGCTGTTGGTGATATTTCGAGCATTGTGTGAATTTTAAGTGCCTACTTAAAATATCGATGTGTTGCACTCACGTGACTTTCTCTACTTTTGTTCAAACTATTCTTACAAACGCTTATCCCTCGATGTATTTCATGTTAATCGAGATAAACCAGTGGCGTATGCTGGGATTGTGACTTGGGCTATCACTAGGCCTACCAGATCCAGACTATAAGAGGTTGTTGATTTTATCCTTCCCTTAGGCGCGCGTCGTGGTAGAACACCGTTGGTCACGCGGGGCCTAGTAGGCCCGCCTTATATTTTTGTGCTTATATGCTTGTATCTATTTTTTTAAACTTCATTTTTCCTTCATTTCCATGGTTAGCTTCATTTAGCTTAAATATACACGGTTTTTTACTAGCATTATTTTATTAGAAAGTTCAAAGGTAGGTGAAATGTATGAATACAGGATACATTATAATTTGTACCACACTACATGGAAAGATAATAACTTGCGATGTTAAGACATGCAACTTGTAATTTCAAATGTATGTGAAGCGGAATGTGAGAAAAAAGCGGGCAAACCATTAAGAGAAACAATGAAGTGTCCGGTTTCCTTAATAAACTTCACAGATTGGGCAAATATAAGATTAAGCCTGTGACTATAACAGTGGATGAAGGTAGCAGTAGGTTACTCGGTTTCAAGTCTAAAGTCCAGAAACATGTCCGGCCATTACTGTAGCGGCATCCAAAATTTGAGCAACAATCTTTTTTGAACATCCTAAGTCATCTATAGTCTTATTTACACATAATCACTGGCTGTTTGGCCAGAACTTACACAGTGAAATGTAGAAATCGTTCTTTGCAACTGCCTTCGTCAACATAGCGTATAATGGTATATAATTGACTTTTATGTGTGACATCAGTTGTTTCATCGAGCATGAGCCCAATAAATGTAGCCATATCAATAGTTGATTTAATGTTATCTCTAACAACACTGGCCGATTAGATCATTTCGCATGAGAGCTGGGATGCCTTTGTAGACAGTAGAAGATGCTGAAACAGGCCACATTAGCCAGAAATTGTAGACTTCTATATAATTGCCCTTATCTAACGACTTCTCACTTTCATCGTGGCCTCTAAAAGTACCACTGCATCAATCAGTCTATTCAATACATTTCTATTTTCTCTAACCTTTTCATCATGCAAACGGTCAGTAAGTTGTTTTTTCTTTCGACAGTTCAATGAATGGTCTGTCTGTTGTGTGTCGAACGTTTTTATAAAAGATTTTATATGCGTTGTTCCTGTTTATGCCGAAGAATATTTAAAACAATGTCTCATATTTGTCGTCATGTAACGGTGCCTCAGCGATAGTAGCCAGAGTTGTAGAGGTGCAACTTAATGTCATAATGTGGGATTGCTGTAACCACAGACAAGTGCTTCTGTGAATTATTCCATGTAATAAATTGATTTAAGATATTCTTATAAAAATATATGATCTATACCATCAATCTTCAGAGAAACCAAAGAACACCTGCCCAGAAGGTTCAGGACAACTCATTGATCTAACTGGATCTCCTCTTTCTGAATTTGATCCAATGCCATATAATGTGACATTCTGGTTCTGAGCTGCGATGCGATCAGCAAAAGGAATCTCCTGTCGTAAAAGATCATTGACTGCAGGACAACATTCCTTCGGGCCAGCCTGGAGTTGAGTACCGGTACTTTTAATTTTTCAACCCAAATCTTGTCTACGATCAATATTACTCCCGCTTGACCGCATTTATGTGGTTCTCTTACAGTTTAGAGCAGGCGTGTGCAACCTTTTTTGGAAAAGGGCCGCTGTCGTTAAGGTGAATTGGTTTGCGGGCCACATGACTCCATGTTTTACGACCAAAATTCTAAGATAAACCAATTAATTTAAAAATAGCTAATATACTGAGATGTTATTTTTATTAAAATATTAATCATACATTAGTTAAATTATTTTAAATTATAATTATTGCTTCTAAGTGTAGTGACAAGAAAATAACAGTTTGAGACGAAGGTAGAACATTTCAAATAAAGTGTATCTCCAGTGAATATTGCACGTTGGATGGAATGTATTTTTTCGATCTACTTATAAAAATAATAGAATTAATTGCATATATTCTTCAAACTTCTCACTAATAATGACATTACAATGTGAGCGAACAATGCAAACTGGAAACTTAACCTGAAATTTCTACAAAATGTAATGATAAAACATTTGACACACGCTCGCTTTTGAAAGTAGTAACGTTACCGCGCGCTCAACAATGCACGAAGATAAGATCAAGTGAAAATCTGGGCTGGGTAATTGTTAAAACGGATGTGATTTCTCCATGTTTTATGTAATAGGATATTGGGAACGTAAAAAGTCTTGTTCTTTCAAGTTTATCTTATTCCAAATAAGAATTACTTATTTCATAAATAATAATATTATAACTTACAAATATTACTGCGGGCCGCATGCGATGGGATCGAGGGCCGCGGGTTGGACACCCCTGTTTTAGAGGTTATCTCCTAACGTCTTCATTAAGACCAAACATGAGTACCTACCTACGACAATAGTGGAATAACAAACACTATAAAACAAATTAGATTCAAATCTGGCCACTTGCCTCTGTCTCTTTGTTCAATACATTCGGTTCAAAACCAGCGGCGCATCTCTCTTGCAATTAGTCCACATTGCTGTTCCGTGATACTTTGTTTATTTGGAACAAATTTGGGATAGTTGGGATGAATTTCGCCAAGTGCGAAGAATCTGCCAACACAATGGATTAATCCACTCTCAAATTTCCTACACCTTTTTCCTCCCATTCCTTTAACTTCAATGGTTACGTCCGCGGTCGTGTTCTTTTCAACATATCTCCTATCCTATAGTCAATGGTGTTAACTCGTATACAGAGGTTTTGAGTCTTCGGGTTCTGTACATTAGATCACATTCCCTTCATCTTTGTTGGACTTCGTTGTGTTAGCGGTTGTTTGCTCCTTTTACTGTCTCGCATACATCTTTACATGTACACAAACGCCTATGCTCGACGCGAAATTCGAACCTGCAGTCCCCTGCGCCACGAAATAGCAAAGCAAGACACTATCGAGCGCGGCCATGGGGACTGAGAAAAAGTCCCACTCCACAATCGGGAATCAAAACCGGGACCCCTCGCACAGCAGGCAGGTGCTCTACCCACTGAGCTAGGGGGCCAGCCCTCCCTAGAATTTGAAATGTGCAAAAGAAAGAGGTATGCGGGAAAGTGCATTTTAGCAGCAAAAATCGCAGGAAAGAGTGTTCAAAGCTGCAAGAGATGCAGCTGAACTGCTCCGAAATTGAAATTGAGCTTCTATTTGTGGGCGCTCCTTAACTCCTGTGGTTCTCAGTGTCAATTTTATATTGGACGTGAAAGACCGATTAATTTTGCTCAGATGCCTCTTTATAAGGCTTGAGGTTCTTTTACGTGCCATAAATCTACAACACAGAACCACCGGCATTACTTCCCTTCCGAAGCAAGCCATGCTAAGGACTTTTACGCCCGAAATAATCCATCGCTCTCCACAGGCTTTGCATCCGCGACCTGGGGAACCAGAGGCTAGCATGTAACCCCTAGACCACGAAGGACTGCGAACTGCTGCAAGTAACTAATAAATATTATTTAGAAAAAATGAATAAATGCAGGTATGTGGCAATTGTAGATCTGGAAAAGCATTTGACTGAGTAATGAAAGTGTTATGGAGACGCTGAAGAAAACTACTTTCGGATTGTAAAGAAAAAACGTTGTGAAGTAATGTCAATATTAAGCAAGTGATCAAAGTCAGGGTAACATATCAATAGGCCAGAGCGAAGTAGCATAACGAGAGGATCACCAGGTTGTTAAACATCTGCATGGAGAATTTGAGGAAGCAAGTTTCCACAACAAAACAGGAATGGCAATAAGTAAAAGAAGAATAATGCACAAGATTCGCAGATGATATAAAGCTAAAAAGCAAGAAACGATGCTAATGAAACTAAAGTACAAAGGTGTGAAATAGGGTGTCAAGATAAATGTAATACACATAGACAATGTTATTGGAAGAAAAACAAATAACGTATATTTGCAAATTCGTGATGCAGAGGAGTAAGGTAGGTACTTGAGATACCTACTTAGAATAGAGCAGTGATATTCAACCGTTTTTCTTCGTCTACCCCCAAAGACAATTTTTCATTCCAGCCTGTACTCCAAGGTACCCTTGGAGTTATCCTTAATTCAGATTATAGATAGCCATGTCTAAAATAGATTTTAAGATTATAACATTAAATACTACAAAAATGAGGACTGTGCTATAAATGTATGAAATAAATAAACTACGTTACAGATATCACTTATACAAAAAATGATATGTATTTGTTTATGTTGCTGAGCTATTAATGACATGGCTGAGCTTCTTTTGTGGACACCAGCTCCTCTATTCGTGGCTGAATCTTTGATAGTGCGAGTGTCAATGTGATCAAGTGATTTCATTGTTTCGTTTTGATTTTTGTGAACGGAGGAAACCCAGCACAAATACGAGTGTAGAGGGGAATAGGAGAAGGTGAGCAATGGCAGTGTCACTAAGTTCAGTGTACTCTCTGCGTGCAGAATACTAGAAATCACAAATTGTCATGTTTTCGATATTTGCGCTCAGTAAACTATCGACGGACATTTCCCAAATACTTTCTTTTAATTTCACGGGAAGATCAGAATACCAACTGATGGCGGTGGTGCAAACCGGATGTGTAATCCATTCTTGTGTTATCCCTTTTTCTCAAATTCAGGAAAGTATTTTTAAAACTGTAGACTGAGATTTTACAGGCGGAATTTTTATTATTTCCAAAGGTCTTTCGGCTGTCCTAACTTCATTTTGACCACCATGTTCCAACAGAGTTGGAAGAACTGCAATATTCCCTTTATTAGTGCAATCAATTAAAAAAGTTCCTACGAGACCCCTTCACTTTCTCACGTTATTTAAGAATATTTCTGTCAAAACATTGGAGTTGAAGATTGAGCTGGTTAAATATGTTGAATATATCCGTCAAATAACCTAATTGTCATATCCTATCTTCTTCTTCAAAATGCTTCACTTGCTCCACCAGATCGTATTTCAGTTTTCTAAGAAAAAATGTTACCTCATTTTTCAGCTCAAAAAAGACTAATCAATACACGTCCTCGTGATAACCAGCGCACCTCGGTATGCAGAAACAACTGAGTATGAGTAACTCATCTCCTGACACACTGACACATCCTTTTATTTATGTCTTAAATAATTAATAATTTCTTTATTTAGTTATTTATTTGTTTATTCATTCATTCGTTCAATTATTTATTTGAGTAGGCCATGCGAATATTGTTTGTTGCTAGATTAGTGCCTACGTGAAATATTTCTTTTTAAAGCAGTGTATCGGCTTTATAACCACCATCTTCTAATTAGATTACAGCCTTGAGACCAGTCTCATCACGTAAGTGTTAGCAACACTTTTCTTAAATAATATAATAAGTTATTTGGTTTCCAAAAATATCAGATTTCTAACCAAACATAAGCTGCTGCCATATCTGTTGCCAACTTCTTCGAGGAGTGAACAAAAGCAAAACTTGTTTTTGTTTTATAAACGAATAAGGATTTCTTCTTTTATTCCTCTTGGAATTAAATGGGGAGGACCAAGAGCGATTTAGATCCTGGCAAGACCACTAAGAATTACATACGTGCTCCAACCTTAAAATTACACGAATCTGATAATCCAACAACTAGCCTAGCAATGATACCGTCAAATATAGACGATGATATGAATGAAAATGCTTCACTAACGGAGTCAGTAAATCATGAAATGGAGCATGATTACCAACATTCTCCTACAACACCAAACAGAAAGCGAATGCGCCCTTTAAATCCCTCAAAGGATTGGCAGCAAGATGAGGTGCCATCTATTAAGCTTAACGCAGGAGTGTTACATGCATCCACATCGCGTAGCACTTATAATTTACCAACATCAAATAGATTTGCAGCACTGGGCGACCTGGAGAATCAGGAGACAAATGAAACGCTTGATACATGTACACCTAAAGCTCAACCTATTTTTGTAACAGGTGTAAGGAATATCCAAGAATTTAAAAAAGTGATGGACTGTGTAATTTCTAAAGAGAAATACACATTAACTACAATGAGATCTGGACATCTTGTGAAATTGATGCCAGTGGACATAGATAGCTACAAATTCATTAGAGAATATTTCTTAAAAGAAAACATCAGTCACTACACTTATCAGCTGAAACACGAACGAGCGTATAGGGTAGTACTTAGAGGAATGCACTACACGGAGGACGTAAGCATGATTAAAGAAGAACTAGGCACACTAGGGCACACAGTAAGAAATATAGTAAATGTGTTGCACCGAGTTACAAAAGAGCCTCTACCACTTTTCTTTATCGATTTAGAACCAGCTTCTAACAACAAAACAATATTTGAGGTGAAACACTTAAACAATATGATAGTAACTTTTGAGCCACCACACACAAAAAGAGAAATTGTTCAATGTAAACGTTGTCAAAGGTTTGGGCATACCAAGAACCACTGTAATCGCCCTTTCAGATGCGTTAAGTGCGGTGGCGATCATCCGACTGCCGTCTGTAAGAAAAAGCTTGACACTCCAGCTACTTGCGTAAACTGCAACCAAAACCATCCTGCAAGTTATAGAGGATGTCAAACATATAAGGAATATAAGGAGAAGGTATTTCCACCACTTAGAGAGAAACGTGTTTCATTAACAACTAACACACCACCAGCAGCGGCACAAATCACCATACAAAGTCCTACCGTATCAGGCAAGACTTACGCAGACATGACAAACGGAAGCGTAAATTCAAATAATAATGAAACCACACAACTACTTTCTGCTATGGAACAGATGTTCACAAGGTTTGAAAAAACTGTAGAAAAAATTATGGACAAAATGATGGATAGAATGTTCGATCTCATCAAGACCATCGCCAGCAGAAAACAAAATGATTAACACATTAAAAATTTCATCATGGAATGCCAATGGCTTGTCTCAACGCAGACAAGAACTAGAATTATTCTTAAAAACAGAAGATATAGATATCATGCTTATTTCTGAAACAAGGTTTACGAACAAAAATTATTTAAGAATAGCAGGTTATGCAATATACACCACAAACCATCCCTCAGGTAGAGCTCATGGCGGAACTGCCATTATAATAAGAAATTCAATTGTTCATCACGAAATGCCTAAAAACGATAAAGACTTCCTACAGGCTACAAGCATAAATGTAACCACACCAAAAGGTCCCTTAACTATATCGTCCATCTATTGTCCTCCTCGACATTCCATAAACAAAGTGGCATTTGAAGTGTTTTTTGAGACTCTAGGCAATAAATTCATAGCAGGCGGCGACTGGAATGCAAAGAATACATATTGGGGATCTCGTTTAACCTCCACCAGAGGCCGACAGCTCTATTTTGCAATAGCAAACAATAATTTACAGACCTTATCAACTGGAGAACCAACATACTGGCCGTCGGATAGAAACAAAATACCGGATCTTTTAGACTTCTTTATAACAAAGGGAATTTCACCAGATTATGTGACAATAGAGTCATGCTTCGACCTGTCTTCCGACCATTCTCTTATAGTAATGATGTTGAGCACCACTGTAGCTTTGAAACAACGACCATTCACTCTGAGTAACCGATACACTGACTGGGATCACTTCAAACAAATCATAGAGGATAACATAAACCTAAACGTTAGCCTTAAAACGTCTGAAGAAATAGAAGAACACGTAGCCAACTTTACCACGCTAACTCATTCTGCTGTGTTGAAGGCTACTCCAGAATTGAACCATAATAATTCCTTAACTGTTAATAAATATCCACAGATTATTCGTGAAAAAATAAAGGAACGTCGACAACTAAGAAGAAACTGGCAAAATAGAAGGTATCCTAGCGATAAAAATTTATTTAACAGATCTTCACAAGAGCTAAAACGACTGATACAGGATTTTAAAAATCAGAATATCCAGGAATACTTGAGAAATTTAACTCCTACAGAAGCTACAGATTATTCGCTCTGGAAGGCCACAAAAAAGTTGAAACAACCAACGGAGCCGATACCCCCACTTCAAAAAAATGATGGCACTTGGGCAAGAAGTAGTCAAGAAAAGGCGGACCTATTTGCCGAACATCTTTCTTCAGTATTTCAACCCTTTCCTTCGTGCATCCAGAAAAAAGACGAAGATGAGATTAAGGAATATCTCTATACTCCATTTCAAATGGCACTTCCAATTCCGCCTATATTATATAGAGAGACAAGAACAGTCATAAGCCAGTTAAATGTAAAAAAAACACCAGGATATGATCTCATCACTGGACGAATGCTTCAGGAGCTACCATTTAAAGCAGTCATATTCATAAATTGTATGTTTAATGCTATATTAAGGACTGGTTACTTCCCTGGAGCTTGGAAAATAGCACAGATTATAGTCATTCTAAAGCCAGGAAAACCTCCACATGAAGTAAAATCTTACCGACCAATTAGTTTGCTCCCAGTGCTTTCTAAATTATTTGAGAAGTTACTTCTCATTAAACTGAAACCTCACTTGTCTTCACTGATTCCCAGCTTCCAGTTTGGATTCCAACCCCAACACTCCACAATTGAACAAATACATCGAATAACTGAAGTGATTAACCACGCATTTGAACGACGACAGTACAGCTCAGGAGTATTTCTTGATGTTAGTCAGGCATTTGATAAAGTTTGGCATACTGGACTAAAGTTTAAGCTGAAGAAATCTTTGCCACATCCTTTTTATGTGTTATTAAAATCTTACATAGAAAACAGATATTTTCAAGTAAAATTCCAAGATAGCCTTACAGAGCTTCATCCTATTAAGTCAGGCATACCACAAGGTAGTGTACTAGGACCAATTCTATACATATTGTATACTGCTGACCTACCAACAAAAGAAAACACAACTATAGCAACTTTTGCAGATGATACAGCCATTCTGTCAGTTCATGAAGATCCTACTACTGCTTCCCAAATTGTACAAGACCATCTTTCTGACTTAGAAATGTGGCTTAAGAAGTGGAGAGTTAAAGTTAATGAATCTAAAAGTTACCACGTAACATTTACACTGCGTAAACGCTCATGTCCACCTGTTACTCTTAACAATCAGATTATTCCAGAAGCACAAGACGTGAAATATCTAGGGATGTACATTGACAGACGACTCACCTGGAAAAAACACATATGCACCAAACGCAAACAGTTAAATTTAAAATATTCCAAAATGCACTGGCTTCTTGGACCTAAATCACAACTCTCAGTGACAAGCAAACTAATCATCTACAAAACTATACTGAAACCAATTTGGACATATGGAATTCAACTATGGGGTACAGCAAGCAACTCAAACATCGAAATACTAGAACGTTTTCAAACCAAAACTCTGCGAACAATTGGTAAGATCCCCTGGTACATCAGTAATAAGTACATCTACAATGATTTTAAACTCCCAACAATCAAACAGGAAATCGCAGCATACAGCCTGTCCTATCAAAAGCGTCTCTACAGTCATCCCAATACACTGGCAATAAATCTACTTGACAACAGCAGCAGTACAACAAGCCGACTACAGAGAAACCAAGTCTTGGAATTGCAGTACAGATTTGCACCCAAATTATAAGCAAATTTATGGCCAATGGGCCATAGTTTGAAAAATTAATGTTATCATTGTTACTTATTGTTCAACTATTGAACAGATTGTAATTTTGCAAGTGTATATATATAAAATAATTATTTATTTGGTTGTTTACTTGTTTGCTCGTTCGTTCGTTCGTTCCCATCCATCCCATCCGTCCCATTCACCCCATCCATCTCATTCATCCCATCCATCCCATCCGTCCCATCCGTTCCATTCATCCCATTCATCCCATCCGTCCCATTCATCCCATCCGTCCCATTCATCCCATCCATCCCATCCGTCCCATCCATCTCATCCGTTCCATTCATCCCATCCATCCCATCCGTCCCATTCATCCCATCCATCCCATCCGTCCCATCCATCCCATCCGTCCCATTCATCCCATCCATCCCATCCATCCCATTCGTCCCATCCATCCCCTCAATCTCAAATATCCCATCCATCCCATTCATCCCATTCAGCCCATTCATCCCATCCATCCCATTCATCCCATCCACCCCATCCGTCCCATCCATCCCATCTATTCCATCCGTCCCATTCATCCCATCCATCCCATCCGTCCCATCCATCCCATCCGTCCCATTCATCCCATCCATCCCATCCGTCCCATCCATCCCATCCGTCCCATTCATCCCATTTATCCCATCCATCCAATCCGTCCCATCCATCCCATCCGTCCCATCCATCCCATCCATCCCACTCATCCCATCCATCCCATCCGTCCCATCCATCCCATCCGTCCCATTCATTCCATCCATCCCATCCATCCCATTCATCCCATCCATCCCATCCGTCCCATCCATCCCATCCATCCCATCCGTCCCATTCATCCCATCCATCTCATCCATCCCATTCATCCCATCCGTCCCATCCATCACATCCGTCCCATTCATCCCATCCATCCCATCCGTCCCATCCGTCCCATCCATCCCATCCGTCCCATTCATCCCATCCATCCCATCCGTCCCATCCATCCCATCCGTCCCATCCGTCCCATCCATCCCATCCATCCCATCCGTCCCATCCGTCCCATTCATCCCATCCATCCCATCCATCCCATCCATCCCATCCGTCCCATCCATCTCATTCATCCCATCCATCCCATCCGTCCCATCCATCCCATCCGTCCCATTCATCCCATCCATCCCATCCATCCCATCCGTCCCATCAGTCCCATCCATCCCATCCGTCCCATTCATCCCATCCATCCCATCCATCCCACCCGTCCCATTCAACCCATCCATCCCATCCATCCCATCCGTCCCATCAGTCCCATCCATCCCATCCATCCCATCTGTCCCATTCACCCCATCCATCCCATCCGTCCCATCCATCCCATCCGTTCCATTCATCCCATCCATCCCATTCCTCCCATCCATCCCATCCATCCCATCCGTCCCATTCATCCCATCCATCCCATCCATCCCATCCGTCCCATTCATCCCATCCATCCCATCCATCCCATTCATCCCATCCATCCCATTCATCCCATCCATCCCATCCGTCCCATTCATCCCATTCATCCCATTCATCCCATCCATCCCATCCATCCCATTCATCCCATCCGTCCCATTCATTCCATTCATCCCATCCATCCCATCCGTCCCATTCATCCCATCCATCCCATTCATCCCATCCATCCCATTCATCCCATTCACCCCATCCGTCCTATCCATCCCATTCATCCCATCTGTCCCATCCATCCCATCCATCCCATCAATCCCACCCGTCCCATTCCTCCCATCCGCCCCAACCATCCCACCAATCCCATTCATCCCATCAATCCCATCCATCCCATTCATCCCATCAATCCCATCCATCCCATTCAACCCATCAATCCCATCCATCCCATTCATCCCATCAATCCCATTCATCGCATCCATCCCATTCATCGCATCCATCCCATCCATCCCATTCATCGCATCCATCCCATCCATCCCATTCATCCTTTCCGTCCCACTCATCCTAACCATCCCATCCGTCCGTTTCATCCCATCCATCCCATTCACCCCATCAGTCCCATCCATCCCATCCATCCCATCAATCCCACCCGTCCCATTCCTCCCATCCGCCCCAACCATCCCACCAATCCCATTCATCCCATCAATCCCATCCATCCCATTCATCCCATCAATCCCATCCATCCCATTCAACCCATCAATCCCATCCATCCCATTCATCCCATCAATCCCATCCATTCCATCCACCCCATTCATTCCATTCATCCCATTCACACCATCCGTCCTATCATTCCCATTCATCCCATCCATTGCATCCATCCCATCCATCCCATTCATCCCATCCATCCCATCCATCCCATTCAAACCATTCATCCCATTCATCCCATTCATCCCATCAATCCCATCCATCCCATCCATCCCATTCATCCCATTCATCCCATTCATCCCATCAATCCCATCCGTCCCATCCATCCCATTCATCCCATTCATCCCATCAATCCCATCAATCCCATTCATCCCATTCATTCCATTCGTCTCATCAATCCCATCCATCCCATTCATCCCATCAATCCCATCCGTCCCATCCCTCCCATTCACCCCATTCATCCCATCAATCCCATTCATCCCATCAATCCCATTCATCCCATCCGTCCCATCCATCCCATGCGTCCCATTCGTCCCATCCGTCCCATTAATCCCATCCATCCCATTCATCCCATCCATCCCATTCATCGCATCCATCCCATTCATCGCATCCATCCCATCCATCCCATTCATCGCATCCATCCCATCCATCCCATTCATCCCATCCATCCATCCCATCCATCCCATCCGTCCCATTCATCCCATTCGTCCCATTCATCCCATGCATCCCATCCGTCCCATCCATCCAATTCATCCCTTCCTCCCATTCATCTCATCCATCCCATTCATCCCATCCATCCCATCTGTCCCATTCATCCCACCCATCCCATCCGTCCCATTCATCTCATCCATCCCATTCATACCATCCATCCCATCCATCCCATTCATCCCATCCATCGCATCCATCCCATCCACTCCATTCATCCAATTCGTCCCATCCATCCCATGCCTCCCATTCATCCCATCCGTCCCATTCATCACATCCATCCCATTCATCCCATCCATCCCATCCATCCCATCCGTACCATTCATACCATCCGTCCCATCTATCAAATTCGTCCCATCCATCCCATCCGTTCCATCCATCCCATCAATCCCATTCATCCTATCCATCCCATCCGTCCCATCTATCCAATCCATCCCATTCATCCTATCCATGCCATCCGTCCCATCCATCCCATTCATCCCGTTCATCCCATCAATCCCATCCATCCCATTCATCCCATTCATCCCATCAATCCCATCCATCCCATTCATCCCATCAATCCCATCCGTCCCATCCCTCCCATTCACCCCATTCATCCCATCAATCCCATTCATCCCATCAATCCCATTCATCCCATCCGTCCCATCCATCCCATGCGTCCCATTCGTCCCATCCGTCCAATTAATCCCATCCATCTCATTCATCCCATCCATCCCATTCATCGCATCCATCCCATTCACCCATCCATCCCATCCATCCCATTCATCGCATCCATCCCATCCATCCCATTCATCCCATCCATACATCCATCCCATCCATCCCATCCGTCCCATTGATCCCATCCGTCCCATTCATCCCATTAATTCCATCCGTCGCATCCATCCAATTCATCCCATCCTCCCATTCATCTCATCCATCCCATTCACCCCATCAATGACATCCATCCCATCCATCCCATTCATCCCCTCAATCTCAAATATCCCATCCATCCCATTCATGCCATTCATCCCATCAATCCCATTCATCCCATTCATCCCATCAATCCCATCCATCCCATCAAGCCCATCCATCCCATTCCTCCCATCCGCCCCATCCATCCCATCCATCTCATTCATCCCATTCATCCCATCAATCCCATCCTTCCCATTCATCCCATCAATCCCATCCATCCCGTCCATCCCAATCATCTCATTCATCCCATTCACCCCATCCGTCTTATCCATCCCATTCATCCCATCCGTCCCATTCATCCCATCCATCCCATTCATCCCATCCATCCCATCCATCCCATTCATCCCATCCATCGCATCCATCCCATCCGTCCCATTCATCCTATCCGTCCCATCCATCCCATGCGTCCCATTCATCTCATCGATCCCATCCATCCCATCCATCCCATTCATCCCATCCATCACATCCATCCCATCCGTCCCATTCTTCCCATCCATCCCATTCATCCCATCATTCACATCCATCCCATTCATCCCATCCATCCCATCCATCCCATTCATCCCGTCCGTCCCATCCATTCCATTCATCCCATCCGTCCCATTCATCCCATCCATCACATTCATCCCTACCGTCCCATCCATCCCATTCATCCCATCCATCCCATCCATCCCATACGTCCCATTCATCCCATCCATCCCTTCAATCCCATCCATCCCATCCATGCCATCCGTCCTATCTAACCCATCCGTCCCATTCATCCCATCCATCCCATTCATCCTATCATTCCCATCCATCCAATCCATCCCCTTCATCCCATCCCTCCCATCCATCCAATTCATCCCATTCATCACCACCGTCCCATTCATCCCATCCATCGCATCCATCCCATCCATCCCATTAATCCCATTCATCCCATCCATCCCATCCATCCCATTCATCCCATCCATCCCATCCATCCCATCCGTCCTATCCATCCCATCCGTCCCATTCATCCCATCCATCCCATTCGTCCCATCCATCCCATCCGTCCCATTCATCCCATCCATCCCATTCATCCCATCCATCCCATCCATCCCATTCATCCCATCCATCGCATCCATCCCATCCATCCCATGTGTCCCATTCATCCCATCCGTCCCATCCATCCCATCCGTCCCATTCATCCCACCATCCCATCCATCCCATTCATCCCATCCATCCCATCCATCCCATTCATCCCATCCGTCCCATCCAACCCATTCATCCCATCCGTCCCATCCATCCATCCCATCCGTCCCATTCATCCCATCCATCCCTTCCGTCCCATCCATCCCATCCATTCCCATTCATCCTATCCATCCCATCCATCCCATCCATCCCATTCCTCCCATCCATCCCATCCATCCCATCCGTCCCATTCATCCCATCCAACCCATCCATCCCATCCATCCCATCCATCCCATCCGTCCCATTCATCCCATCCGTCCCATTCATCCCATCAATCCCATTCATCCCATTCATCCCATTCATCCCATCAATCCCATCCATCCCCTCAATCCCATCCATCCCATTCCTCCCATCCGCCCCATCCATCCCATCCATCTCATTCATCCCATTCATCCATCCCATCCGTCCCATTCATCCCACGCATCCCATCCGTCCGATCCATCCAATTCATCTTATCCTCCCATTCATTTCATCCATCCCGTTCATCCCATCCATCCCATCCGTCCCAATTCATCCCATCCATACACTCCGTCCCATTCATCTCATCCATCCCATTCATCCGATGCATTACATCCGTCCCATTCATCCCATCCATCCCATCCGTCCCATCTATCCCATTCGTCCCATCCATCCCATCCGTTCCATCCATCCCATTCATGCTATCCATCCCATCCGTCCCATCCATCTCATCCGTCCCATCCAACCCATTCGTCCCATCCATCCCATTCGTCCCATCCATCCTATTCGTTCCATTCATCACATCCTTCCCATCCATCCCATTTGTCCCATCCATCCCATCCGTTCCATTCATCCCATCCATCCTATCCATCCCATCCATCCCATCCGTCCCATTCATCCCATCCATCCCATCCGTCGCATCCACCCCATCCGTCCCATTCATCCCATCCATCCCATCCGTCCCATCCATTCCATCCATCCCATTCATCCTATCCATCCCATCCATCCCATCCATCCTATTCATCCCATCCATCCCATCCATCTCATTCATCCCATTCATCCCATCCATCCATCCCATCCATCCCATCCGTCTCATTCATCCCATCCATCCCATTTATCCCATCCATCCCATTCATCTCATCCATCCCATTCATCCCATCCGTCCCATCCACCCCAATCATCCCATCCATCCCGTTCATCGCATCCATCCCATTTATCCGATTCATCCCATCCATCCATCCATCCCATCCATCCCATCCGTCCCATTTATCACATCCGTCCCATTCATCCCATGCATCCCATCCGTCCCATCCATCCAATTCATCCCATCCTCTCATTCATCTCATCCATCCAATTCATCCCATCCATCCCATGTGTCCCATTCATCCCATCCATCCCATCCGTCCCATTCATCTCGTCCATCCCATTCATCCCATCTGTCCCATCCATCCCATCCATCCCATTCATCCTTTCCGTCCCACTCATCCTAACCATCCCATCCGTCCGTTTCATCCCATCCATCCCATTCACCCCATCAGTCCCATCCATCCCATCCATCCCATCAATCCCACCCGTCCCATTCCTCCCATCCGCCCCAACCATCCCACCAATCCCATTCATCCCATTCATCCCATCAATCCCATCAATCCCATCCATCCCATTCATCCCATCAATCCCAGCCATCCCATTCAACCCATCAATCCCATCCATCCCATTCATCCCATCAATCCCATCCATTCCATCCACCCCATTCATTCCATTCATCCCATTCACACCATCCGTCCTATCATTCCCATTCATCCCATCCATTGCATCCATCCCATCCATCCCATTCATCCCATCCATCCCATCCATCCCATTTAAACCATTCATCCCATTCATCCCATTCATCCCATCAATCCCATCCATCCCATCCATCCCATCCATCCCATTCATCCCATTCATCCCATCAATCCCATCCGTCCCATCCATCCCATTCATCCCATTCATCCCATCAATCCCATCAATCCCATTCATCCCATTCATTCCATTCGTCTCATCAATCCCATCCATCCCATTCATCCCATCAATCCCATCCGTCCCATCCCTCCCATTCACCCCATTCATCCCATCAATCCCATTCATCCCATCAATCCCATTCATCCCATCCGTCCCATCCATCCCATGCGTCCCATTCGTCCCATCCGTCCCATTAATCCCATCCATCCCATTCATCCCATCCATCCCATTCATCGCATCCATCCCATTCATCGCATCCATCCCATCCATCCCATTCATCGCATCCATCCCATCCATCCCATTCATCCCATCCATCCATCCCATCCATCCCATTCGTCCCATTCATCCCATTCGTCCCATTCATCCCATGCATCCCATCCGTCCCATCCATCCAATTCATCCCTTCCTCCCATTCATCTCATCCATCCCATTCATCCCATCCATCCCATCTGTCCCATTCATCCCACCCATCCCATCCGTCCCATTAATCTCATCCATCCCATTCATACCATCCATCCCATCCATCCCATTCATCCAATCCATCCCATCCATCCCATCCGTACCATTCATACCATCCGTCCCATCTATCAAATTCGTCCCATCCATCCCATCCGTTCCATTCATCCCATCAATCCCATTCATCCTATCCATCCCATCCGTCCCATCTATCCAATCCATCCCATCCATCCCATTCATCCTATCCATGCCATCCGTCCCATCCATCCCATTCATCCCATTCATCCCATCAATCCCATCCATCCCATTCATCCCATTCATCCCATTCATCCCATCAATCCCATCCATCCCATTCATCCCATCAATCCCATCCGTCCCATCCCTCCCATTCACCCCATTCATCCCATCAATCCCATTCATCCCATCAATCCCATTCATCCCATCCGTCCCATCCATTCCATGCGTCCCATTCGTCCCATCCGTCCAATTAATCCCATCCATCTCATTCATCCCATCCATCCCATTCATCGCATCCATCCCATTCACCCATCCATCCCATCCATCCCATTCATCGCATCCATCCCATGCATCCCATTCATCCCATCCATACATCCATCCCATCCATCCCATCCGTCCCATTGATCCCATCCGTCCCATTCATCCCATGAATTCCATCCGTCCCATCCATCCAATTCATCCCATCCTCCCATTCATCTCATCCATCCCATTCACCCCATCAATGACATCCATCCCATCCATCCCATTCATCCCCTCAATCTCAAATATCCCATCCATCCCATTCATGCCATTCATCCCATCAATCCCATTCATCCCATCAATCCCATCCATCCCATCAAGCCCATCCATCCCATTCCTCCCATCCGCCCCATCCATCCCATCCATCTCATTCATCCCATTCATCCCATCAATCCCATCCTTCCCATTCATCCCATCAATCCCATCCATCCCGTCCATCCCAATCATCTCATTCATCCCATTCACCCCATCCGTCTTATCCATCCCATTCATCCCATCCGTCCCATTCATCCCATCCATCCCATTCATCCCATCCATCCCATCCATCCCATTCATCCCATCCATCGCATCCATCCCATCCGTCCCATTCATCCTATCCGTCCCATCCATCCCATGCGTCCCATTCATCTCATCGATCCCATCCATCCCATCCATCCCATTCATCCCATCCATCACATCCATCCCATCCGTCCCATTCTTCCCATCCATCCCATTCATCCCATCATTCACATCCATCCCATTCATCCCATCCATCCCATCCATCCCATTCATCCCGTCCGTCCCATCCATTCCATTCATCCCATCCGTCCCATTCATCCCATCCATCCCATTCATCCCATTCATCCCTACCGTCCCATCCATCCCATTCATCCCATCCATCCCATCCATCCCATCCGTCCCATTCATCCCATCCATCCCTTCAATCCCATCCATCCCATCCATCCCATCCGTCCTATCTAACCCATCCGTCCCATTCATCCCATCCATCCCATTCATCCTATCATTCCCATCCATCCAATCCATCCCCTTCATCCCATCCCTCCCATCCATCCAATTCATCCCATTCAGCACAACCGTCCCATTCATCCCATCCATCGCATCCATCCCATCCATCCCATTAATCCCATTCATCCCATCCATCCCATCCATCCCATTCATCCCATCCATCCCATCCATCCCATCCGTCCTATCCATCCCATCCGTCCCATTCATCCCATCCATCCCCCTCGTCCCATCCATCCCATCCGTCCCATTCATCCCATCCATCCCATTCATCCCATCCATCCCATCCATCCCATTCATCCCATCCATCGCATCCATCCCATCCATCCCATCTGTCCCATTCATCCCATCCGTCCCATCCATCCCATCCGTCCCATTCATCCCACCATCCCATCCATCCCATTCATCCCATCCATCCCATCCATCCCATTCATCCCATCCGTCCCATCCAACCCATTCATCCCATCCGTCCCATCCATCCATCCCATCCGTCCCATTCATCCCATCCATCCCTTCCGTCCCATCCATCCCATCCATTCCCATTCATCCTATCCATCCCATCCATCCCATCCATCCCATTCCTCCCATCCATCCCATCCATCCCATCCGTCCCATTCATCCCATCCAACCCATCCATCCCATCCATCCCATCCATCCCATCCTTCCCATTCATCCCATCCATCCCATTCATCCCATCAATCCCATTCATCCCATTCATCCCATTCATCCCATCAATCCCATCCATCCCCTCAATCCCATCCATCCCATTCCTCCCATCCGCCCCATGCATCCCATCCATCTCATTCATCCCGTTCATCCATCCCATCCGTCCCATTCATCCCACGCATCCCATCCGTCCCATCCAATTCATCTTATCCTCCCATTCATTTCATCCATCCCGTTCATCCCATCCATCCCATCCGTCCCAATTCATCCCATCCATACACTCCGTCCCATTCATCTCATCCATCCCATTCATCCGATGCATTACATCCGTCCCATTCATCCCATCCATCCCATCCGTCCCATCTATCCCATTCGTCCCATCCATCCCATCCGTTCCATCCATCCCATTCATCCTATCCGTCCCATCCGTCCCATCCATCTCATCCGTCCCATCCAACCCATTCGTCCCATCCATCCCATTCGTCCCATCCATCCTATTCGTTCCATTCATCACATCCTTCCCATCCATCCCATTTGTCCCATCCATCCCATCCGTTCCATTCATCCCATCCATCCTATCCATCCCGTCCATCCCATCCGTCCCATTCATCCCATCCATCCCATCCGTCGCATCCATCCCATCCGTCGCATCCATCCCATCCGTCCCATTCATCCCATCCATCCCATCCGTCCCATCCATTCCATCCATCCCATTCATCCTATCCATCCCATCCATCCCATCCATCCTATTCATCCCATCCATCCCATCCATCTCATTCATCCCATTCATCCCATCCATCAATCCCATCCATCCCATCCGTCTCATTCATCCCATCCATCCCATTTATCCCATCCATCCCATTCATCTCATCCATCCCATTCATCCCATCCGTCCCATCCACCCCAATCATCCCATCCATCCCATTCCTCGCATCCATCCCATTCATCCGATTCATCCCATCCATCCATCCATCCCATCCACCCCATCCGTCCCATTTATCACATCCGTCCCATTCATCCCATGCATCCCATCCGTCCCATCCATCCAATTCATCCCATCCTCTCATTCATCTCATCCATCCAATTCATCCCATCCATCCCATGTGTCCCATTCATCCCATCCATCCCATCCGTCCCATTCATCTCGTCCATCCCATTCATTCCATGCATCCCATCCATCCCATTCATCCCATTCATCCCATCCGTCCCATTCATCCCATCCATCCCATCCATGCCATTCATCCTATCCATCCCATTCGTCCCATTCATCCCATCCATCCCATCCATCCCATCCATCTCATTCATCCCATTCATCCCATCCGTCCCATTCATCCCATCCATCCCATTCATCCCATTCTTCCTATCCATCCCATTCATCCCATCTATCACATTCATCCCATCCATCACATTCATCCCATCCATCTCTTTCATCCCGTCCATCCCATTCATCCCATTCATCCCATCCGTCCCATTCATCCCATCCATCCCATTTGTCCCATTCATCCCATCCATCCCATTCATCCCATTCATCCCATCCGTCCCATTCAACCCATCCATCCCATTCATCCTATCCATCCCATCCGTCCCAACTATCCCATCCATCCCATCCATCCCATCCATCCCATTCATCCTATCCATCCCATCCGTCCCATCCATCCCATTCGTCCCATCCATCCCATTCGTCCCATCCATCCTATCCGTTCCATTCATCCCATCCGTCCCTTCCATCCCATTCATCCCATCCATCCCATCCGTTCCATTCATCCAATCCATCCTATCCATCCCATCCATCCCATCCGTCCCATTCATCCCATCCATGCCATCCGTCCCATCCAGCCCATCCGTCCCATTCACAGCATCCATCCCATCCATCCCATCCGTCCCATCCATCCCGTCCATGCCATTCATCCCATTCATCCCATCCATCCATCCCATCCCTCCCATCCGCCACATTCATCCCATTTGTCCCATTCATCCCATCCATCCCATTCATCCCATTCATCCCATCCGTCCCATTCAACCCATCCATCCCATTCATCCTATCCATCCCATCCGTCCCATCCATCCCATTCGTCCCATCCATCCCATTCGTCCCATCCATCCTATCCGTTCCATTCATCCCATCCGTCCCTTCCATCCCATTCATCCCATCCATCCCATCCGTTCCATTCATCCAATCCATCCTATCCATCCCATCCATCCCATCCGTCCCATTCATCCCATCCATGCCATCCGTCCCATCCATCCCATCCGTCCCATTCACACCATCCATCCCATCCATCCCATCCGTCCCATCCATCCCGTCCATCCCATCCATCCCATTCATCCCATTCATCCATCCAGCCATCCCATCCATCCCGTCCGTCCCATTCATCCCATTCGTCCCATTCATCCCATGCATCCCATCCGTCCCATCCATCCAATTCATCCCTTCCTGCCAGTCATCTCATCCATCCCATTGATCCCATCTATCCCATCTGTCCCATTCATCCCATCCATCCCATCCGTCCCATTCATCTCATCCATCCCATTCATCCCATCCATGACATCTATCCCATTCATCCCATCCATCGCATCCATCCCATCCATTCCATTCATCCAGTTCGTCCCATCCATCCCATGCGTCCCATTCATCCCATCCGTCCCATTCTCCCATCCATCCCATTCATCCCATCCATCCCATCCATCCCATCCGTCCCATTCATACCATCAATCCCATTCATCTCATCCATCCCATCCGTCCCATTCATCCCATCCATTTCATCCATCCCATTCATCCCATTCGTCCCATTCATCCAATCATCCCATCCGTCCCATCCGTCCCATCCATCCCATCCGTCCCATTCATCCCATCTATCCCATCCATCCCATCCGTCCATTGATCCCATCCATTTCATCCATCCCATTCATCCCATTCGTCCGATCCATCCCATTCATCCCATCCGTCCCATCCATCCCATCCGTCCCATTCATCCCATCCATCCCATCCATCCCATTCATCCCATCCATCTCATCCATCCCATTCATACCATCCATCCCATCCGTCCCATTCATCCCATGCATCCATATAATCTCATCCAATCCATCCATCCCATTCATCCCATCCATCGCATCCATCCCAACCATCCCATTCATCCCATTTATGTCATTCATCCCATCCGTCCCATCCATCCCATGCGTCCCATTCGTCCCATCCGTCCCATTAATCCCATCCATCCCATTCATCCCATCCATCCCATTCATCGCATCCATCCCATCCTTCCCATTCATCCCATCCATCCATCCATCCCATCCATCCCATCCGTCCCATTCATACCATCAATCCCATTCATCTCATCCATCCCATCCATCCCATTCATCCCATCCATTTCATCCATCCCATTCATCCCATGCGTCCCGTTCATCCTATTCATCCCATCCGTCCCATCCATCCCATCCGTCCCATTCATCCCATCCATCCCATCCATCCCATCGGTCCATTGATCCCATCCATTTCATCCATCCCATTCATCCCATCCATCCCATCCATCCCATCCATCCCATCCGTCCCATCCATCTCATTCATCCCATCCATCCCATCCGTCCCATCCATCCCATCCGTCCCATTCATCCCATCCATCCCATCCATCCCATCCGTCCCATCAGTCCCATCCATCCCATCCGTCCCATTCATCCCATCCATCCCATCCATCCCACCCGTCCCATTCAACCCATCCATCCCATCCATCCCATCCGTCCCATCAGTCCCATCCATCCCATCCATCCCATCTGTCCCATTCACCCCATCCATCCCATCCGTCCCATCCATCCCATCCGTTCCATTCATCCCATCCATCCCATTCCTCCCATCCATCCCATCCATCCCATCCGTCCCATTCATCCCATCCATCCCATCCATCCCATCCGTCCCATTCATCCCATCCATCCCATCCATCCCATTCATCCCATCCATCCATCCCATCCCTCCCATCCGCCACATTCATCCCATTTGTCCCATTCATCCCATCCATCCCATTCATCCCATTCTTCCCATCCGTCCCATTCAACCCATCCATCCCATTCATCCTATCCATCCCATCCGTCCCATCCATCCCATTCGTCCCATCCATCCCATTCGTCCCATCCATCCTATCCGTTCCATTCATCCCATCCGTCCCTTCCATCCCATTCATCCCATCCATCCCATCCGTTCCATTCATCCAATCCATCCTATCCATCCCATCCATCCCATCCGTCCCATTCATCCCATCCATGCCATCCGTCCCATCCATCCCATCCGTCCCATTCACACCATCCATCCCATCCATCCCATCCGTCCCATCCATCCCGTCCATCCCATCCATCCCATTCATCCCATTCATCCATCCAGCCATCCCATCCATCCCGTCCGTCCCATTCATCCCATTCGTCCCATTCATCCCATGCATCCCATCCGTCCCATCCATCCAATTCATCCCTTCCTGCCAGTTATCTCATCCATCCCATTGATCCCATCTATCCCATCTGTCCCATTCATCCCATCCATCCCATCCGTCCCATTCATCTCATCCATCCCATTCATCCCATCCATGACATCTATCCCATTCATCCCATCCATCGCATCCATCCCATCCATTCCATTCATCCAGTTCGTCCCATCCATCCCATGCGTCCCATTCATCGCATCCGTCCCATTCTCCCATCCATCCCATTCATCCCATCCATCCCATCCATCCCATCCGTCCCATTCATACCATCAATCCCATTCATCTCATCCATCCCATCCGTCCCATTCATCCCATCCATTTCATCCATCCCATTCATCCCATTCGTCCCATTCATCCAATCATCCCATCCGTCCCATCCGTCCCATCCATCCCATCCGTCCCATTCATCCCATCTATCCCATCCATCCCATCCGTCCATTGATCCCATCCATTTCATCCATCCCATTCATCCCATTCGTCCGATCCATCCCATTCATCCCATCCGTCCCATCCATCCCATCCGTCCCATTCATCCCATCCATCTCATCCATCCCATTCATACCATCCATCCCATCCGTCCCATTCATCCCATGCATCCATATAATCTCATCCAATCCATCCATCCCATTCATCCCATCCATCGCATCCATCCCAACCATCCCATTCATCCCATTTATGTCATTCATCCCATCCGTCCCATCCAGCCCATGCGTCCCATTCGTCCCATCCGTCCCATTAATCCCATCCATCCCATTCATCCCATCCATCCCATTCATCGCATCCATCCCATCCTTCCCATTCATCCCATCCATCCATCCCATCCATCCCATCCGTCCCATTCATACCATCAATCCCATTCATCTCATCCATCCCATCCATCCCATTCATCCCATCCATTTCATCCATCCCATTCATCCCATGCGTCCCGTTCATCCTATTCATCCCATCCGTCCCATCCATCCCATCCGTCCCATTCATCCCATCCATCCCATCCATCCCATCGGTCCATTGATCCCATCCATTTCATCCATCCCATTCATCCCATCCATCCCATCCATCCCATCCGTCCCATCCATCTCATTCATCCCATCCATCCCATCCGTCCCATCCATCCCATCCGTCCCATTCATCCCATCCATCCCATCCATCCCATCCGTCCCATCAGTCCCATCCATCCCATCCGTCCCATTCATCCCATCCATCCCATCCATCCCACCCGTCCCATTCAACCCATCCATCCCATCCGTCCCATCAGTCCCATCCATCCCATCCATCCCATCTGTCCCATTCACCCCATCCATCCCATCCGTCCCATCCATCCCATCCGTTCCATTCATCCCATCCATCCCATTCCTCCCATCCATCCCATCCGTCCCATTCATCCCATCCATCCCATCCATCCCATCCGTGCCATTCATCCCATCCATCCCATCCATCCCATTCATCCCATCCATCCCATTCATCCCATCCATCCCATCCGTCCCATTCATCCCATTCATCCCATTCATCCCATCCATCCCATCCATCCCATTCATCCCATCCGTCCCATTCATTCCATTCATCCCATCCATCCCATCCGTCCCATTCATCCCATCCATCCCATTCATCCCATCCATCCCATTCATCCCATTCACCCCATCCGTCCTATCCATCCCATTCATCCCATCTGTCCCATCCATCCCATCCATCCCATTCATCCTTTCCGTCCCACTCATCCTAACCATCCCATCCGTCCGTTTCATCCCATCCATCCCATTCACCCCATCAGTCCCATCCATCCCATCCATCCCATCAATCCCACCCGTCCCATTCCTCCCATCCGCCCCAACCATCCCACCAATCCCATTCATCCCATTCATCCCATCAATCCCATCCATCCCATTCATCCCATCAATGCCATCCATCCCATTCAACCCATCAATCCCATCCATCCCATTCATCCCATCAATCCCATCCATTCCATCCACCCCATTCATTCCATTCATCCCATTCACACCATCCGTCCTATCATTCCCATTCATCCCATCCATTGCATCCATCCCATCCATCCCATTCATCCCATCCATCCCATCGATCCCATTCAAACCATTCATCCCATTCATCCCATTCATCCCATCCATCCCATCCATCCCATCCATCCCATTCATCCCATTCATCCCATCAATCCCATCCGTCCCATCCATCCCATTCATCCCATTCATCCCATCAATCCCATCAATCCCATTCATCCCATTCATTGCATTCGTCTCATTAATCCCATCCATCCCATTCATCCCATCAATCCCATCCGTCCCATCCCTCCCATTCACCCCATTCATCCCATCAATCCCATTCACCCCATCAATCCCATTCATCCCATCCGTCCCATCCATCCCATGCGTCCCATTCGTCCCATCCGTCCCATTAATCCCATCCATCCCATTCATCCCATCCATCCCATTCATCGCATCCATCCCATTCATCGCATCCATCCCATCCATCCCATTCATCGCATCCATCCCATCCATCCCATTCATCCCATCCATCCATCCCATCCATCCCATCCGTCCCATTCATCCCATTCGTCCCATTCATCCCATGCATCCCATCCGTCCCATCCATCCAATTCATCCCTTCCTCCCATTCATCTCATCCATCCCATTCATCCCATCCATCCCATCTGTCCCATTCATCCCACCCATCCCATCCGTCCCATTCATCTCATCCATCCCATTCATCCCATCCATCCCATCTGTCCCATTCATCCCACCATCCCATCCATCCCATTCATCCCATCCATCCCATCCATCCCATTCATCCCATCCGTCCCATCCAACCCATTCATCCCATCCGTCCCATCCATCCATCCCATCCGTCCCATTCATCCCATCCATCCCTTCCGTCCCATCCATCCCATCCATTCCCATTCATCCTATCCATCCCATCCATCCCATCCATCCCATTCCTCCCATCCATCCCATCCATCCCATCCGTCCCATTCATCCCATCCAACCCATCCATCCCATCCATCCCATCCATCCCATCCGTCCCATTCATCCCATCCATCCCATTCATCCCATTAATCCCATTCATCCCATTCATCCCATCAATCCCATCCATCCCCTCAATCCCATCCATCCCATTCCTCCCATCCGCCCAATCCATCCAATCCATCTCATTCATCCCATTCATCCATCCCATCCGTCCCATTCATCCCACGCATCCCATCCGTCCCATCCATCCAATTCATCTTATCCTCCCATTCATTTCATCCATCCCGTTCATCCCATCCATCCCATCCGTCCCAATTCATCCCATCCATACACTCCGTCCAATTCATCTCATCCATCCCATTCATCCGATGCATTACATCCGTCCCATTCATCCCATCCATCCCATCCGTCCCATCTATCCCATTCGTCCCATCCATCCCATCCGTTCCATCCATCCCATTCATCCTATCCATCCCATCCGTCCCATCCATCTCATCCGTCCCATCCAACCCATTCGTCCCATCCATCCCATTCGTCCCATCCATCCTATTCGTTCCATTCATCACATCCTTCCCATCCATCCCATTTGTCCCATCCATCCCATCCGTTCCATTCATCCCATCCATCCTATCCATCCCGTCCATCCCATCCGTCCCATTCATCCCATCCATCCCATCCGTCGCATCCATCCCATCCGTCGCATCCATCCCATCCGTCCCATTCATCCCATCCATCCCATCCGTCCCATCCATTCCATCCATCCCATTCATCCTATCCATCCCATCCATCCCATCTATCCTATTCATCCCATCCATCCCATCCATCTCATTCATCCCATTCATCCCATCCATCCATCCCATCCATCCCATCCGTCTCATTCATCCCATCCATCCCATTTATCCCATCCATCCCATTCATCTCATCCATCCCATTCATCCCATCCGTCCCATCCACCCCAATCATCCCATCCATCCCATTCATCGCATCTATCCCATTCATCCGATTCATCCCATCCATCCATCCATCCCATCCATCCCATCCGTCCCATTTATCACATCCGTCCCATTCATCCCATGCATCCCATCCGTCCCATCCATCCAATTCATCCCATCCTCTCATTCATCTCATCCATCCAATTCATCCCATCCATCCCATGTGTCCCATTCATCCCATCCATCCCATCCGTCCCATTCATCTCGTCCATCCCATTCATCCCATGCATCCCATCCATCCCATTCATCCCATTCATCCCATCCGTCCCATTCATCCCATCCATCCCATCCATGCCATTCATCCTATCCATCCCATTCGTCCCATTCATCCCATCCATCCCATCCATCCCATCCATCTCATTCATCCCATTCATCCCATCCGTCCCATTCATCCCATCCATCCCATTCATCCCATTCTTCCTATCCATCCCATTCATCCCATCTATCACATTCATCCCATCCATCACATTCATCCCATCCATCTCTTTCATCCCGTCCATCCCATTCATCCCATTCATCCCATCCGTCCCATTCATCCCATCCATCCCATTTGTCCCATTCATCCCATCCATCCCATTCATCCCATTCATCCCATCCGTCCCATTCAACCCATCCATCCCATTCATCCTATCCATCCCATCCGTCCCAACTATCCCATCCATCCCATCCATCCCATTCATCCCATCCATGCCATCCGACCCATCCATCCCATCCGTCCCATTCACACCATCCATCCCATCCATCCCATCCGTCCCATCCATCCCGTCCATGCCATTCATCCCATTCATCCCATCCATCCATCCCATCCCTCCCATCCGCCACATTCATCCCATCCATCCCATCCATCCCATTCATCCCATTCATCCATCCAGCCATCCCATCCATCCCATCCGTCCCATTCATCCCATCCGTCCCATCCATCCAATTCATCCCTTCCTGCCAGTCATCTCATCCATCCCATTGATCCCATCTATCCCATCTGTCCCATTCATCCCATCCATCCCATCCGTCCCATTCATCTCATCCATCCCATTCATCCCATCCATGACATCTATCCCATTCATCCCATCCATCGCATCCATCCCATCCATTCCATTCATCCAGTTCGTCCCATCCATCCCATGCGTCCCATTCATCCCATCCGTCCCATTCTCCCATCCATCCCATTCATCCCATCAATCCCATTCATCTCATCCATCCCATCCGTCCCATTCATCCCATCCATTTCATCCATCCCATTCATCCCATTCGTCCCATTCATCCTATTCATCCCATCCGTCCCATCCGTCCCATCCATCCCATCCGTCCCATTCATCCCATCTATCCCATCCATCCCATCCGTCCATTGATCCCATCCATTTCATCCATCCCATTCATCCCATTCGTCCCATCCATTACATTCATCCCATCCGTCCCATCCATCCCATCCGTCCCATTCATCCCATCCATCCCATCCATCCCATTCATCCCATCCATCTCATCCATCCCATTCATACCATCCATCCCATCCGTCCCATTCATCCCATGCATCCATATAATCTCATCCAATCCATCCATCCCATTCATCCCATCCATCGCATCCATCCCAACCATCCCATTCATCCCATTTATGTCATTCATCCCATCCGTCCCATCCATCCCATGCGTCCCATTCGTCCCATCCGTCCCATTAATCCCATCCATCCCATTCATCCCATCCATCCCATTCATCGCATCCATCCCATCCTTCCCATTCATCCCATCCATCCATCCCATCCATCCCATCCGTCCCATTCATACCATCAATCCCATTCATCTCATCCATCCCATCCATCCCATCCATTTCATCCATCCCATTCATCCCATGAGTCCCGTTCATCCTATTCATCCCATCCGTCCCATCCATCCCATCCGTCCCATTCATCCCATCCATCCCATCCATCCCATCGGTCCATTGATCCCATCCATTTCATCCATCCCATTCATCCCATCCATCCCATCCATCCCATCCGTCCCATCCATCTCATTCATCCCATCCATCCCATCCGTCCCATCCATCCCATCCGTCCCATTCATCCCATCCATCCCATCCATCCCATCCGTCCCATCAGTCCCATCCATCCCATTCGTCCCATTCATCCCATCCATCCCATCCATCCCACCCGTCCCATTCAACCCATCCATCCCATCCATCCCATCCGTCCCATCAGTCCCATCCATCCCATCCATCCCATCTGTCCCATTCACCCCATCCATCCCATCCGTCCCATCCATCCCATCCGTTCCATTCATCCCATCCATCCCAATCCTCCCATCCATCCCATCCATCCCATCCGTCCCATTCATCCCATCCATCCCATCCATCCCATCCGTCCCATTCATCCCATCCATCCCATCCATCCCATTCATCCCATCCATCCCATTCATCCCATCCATCCCATCCGTCCCATTCATCCCATTCATCCCATCCATCCCATCCAACCCATTCATCCCATCCGTCCCATTCATTCCATTCATCCCATCCATCCCATCCGTCCCATTCATCCCATCCATCCCATTCATCCCATCCATCCCATTCATCCCATTCACCCCATCCGTCCTATCCATCCCATTCATCCCATCTGTCCCATCCATCCCATCCATCCCATTCATCCTTTCCGTCCCACTCATCCTAACCATCCTATCCGTCCGTTTCATCCCATCCATCCCATTCACCCCATCAGTCCCATCTATCCCATCCATCCCATCAATCCCACCCGTCCCATTCCTCCCATCCGCCCCAACCATCCCACCAATCCCATTCATCCCATTCATCCCATCAATCCCATCCATCCCATTCATCCCATCAATCCCACCCATCCCATTCAACCCATCAATCCCATCCATCCCATTCATCCCATCAATCCCATCCATTCCATCCACCCCATTCATTCCATTCATCCCATTCACACCATCCGTCCTATCATTCCCATTCATCCCATCCATTGCATCCATCCCATCCATCCCATTCATCCCATCCATCCCATCGATCCCATTCAAACCATTCATCCCATTCATCCCATTCATCCCATCAATCCCATCCATCCCATCCATCCCATCCATCCCATTCATCCCATTCATCCCATCAATCCCATCCGTCCCATCCATCCCATTCATCCCATTCATCCCATCAATCCCATCAATCCCATTCATCCCATTCATTCCATTCGTCTCATCAATCCCATCCATCCCATTCATCCCATCAATCCCATCCGTCCCATCCCTCCCATTCACCCCATTCATCCCATCAATCCCATTCATCCCATCAATCCCATTCATCCCATCCGTCCCATCCATCCCATGCGTCCCATTCGTCCCATCCGTCCCATTAATCCCATCCATCCCATTCATCCCATCCATCCCATTCATCGCATCCATCCCATTCATCGCATCCATCCCATCCATCCCATTCATCGCATCCATCCCATCCATCCCATTCATCCCATCCATCCATCCCATCCATCCCATCCGTCCCATTCATCCCATTCGTCCCATTCATCCCATGCATCCCATCCGTCCCATCCATCCAATTCATCCCTTCCTCCCATTCATCTCATCCATCCCATTCATCCCATCCATCCCATCTGTCCCATTCATCCCACCCATCCCATCCGTCCCATTCATCTCATCCATCCCATTCCTACCATCCATCCCATCCATCCCATTCATCCCATCCATCGCATCCATCCCATCCACTCCATTCATCCAATTCGTCCCATCCATCCCATGCCTCCCATTCATCCCATCCGTCCCATTCATCACATCCATCCCATTCATCCCATCCATCCCATCCATCCCATCCGTACCATTCATACCATCCGTCCCATCTATCAAATTCGTCCCATCCATCCCATCCGTTCCATCCATCCCATCAATCCCATTCATCCTATCCATCCCGTCCGTCCCATCTATCCAATCCATCCCATCCATCCCATTCAACCTATCCATGCCATCCGTCCCATCCATCCCATTCATCCCATTCATCCCATCAATCCCATCCATCCCATTCATCCCATTCATCCCATTCATCCCATCAATCCCATCCATCCCATTCATCCCATCAATCCCATCCGTCCCATCCCTCCCATTCACCCCATTCATCCCATCAATCCCATTCATCCCATCAATCCCATTCATCCCATCCGTCCCATCCATCCCATGCGTCCCATTCGTCCCATCCGTCCAATTAATCCCATCCATCCCATTCATCCCATCCATCCCATTCATCGCATCCATCCCATTCACCCATCCATCCCATCCATCCCATTCATCGCATCCATCCCATCCATCCCATTCATCCCATCCATACATCCATCCCATCCATCCCATCCGTCCCATTGATCCCATCCGTCCCATTCATCCCATGAATTCCATCCGTCCCATCCATCCAATTCATCCCATCCTCCCATTCATCTCATCCATCCCATTCACCCCATCAATGACATCCATCCCGTCCATCCCATTCATCCCCTCAATCTCAAATATCCCATCCATCCCATTCATGCCATGCATCCCATCAATCCCATTCATCCCATTCATCCCATCAATCCCATCCATCCCATCAAGCCCATCCATCCCATTCCTCCCATCCGCCCCATCCATCCCATCCATCTCATTCATCCCATTCATCCCATCAATCCCATCCTTCCCATTCATCCCATCAATCCCATCCATCCCGTCCATCCCAATCATCTCATTCATCCCATTCACCCCATCCGTCTTATCCATCCCATTTATCCCATCCGTCCCATTCATCCCATTCATCCCATTCATCCCATCCACCCCATCCATCCCATTCATCCCATCCATCGCATCCATCCCATCCGTCCCATTCATCCTATCCGTCCCATCCATCCCATGGGTCCCATTGATCTCATCGATCCCATCCATCCCATCCATCCCATTCATCCCATCCATCACATCCATCCCATCCGTCCCATTCTTCCCATCCATCCCATTCATCCCATCATTCACATCCATCCCATTCATCCCATCCATCCCATCCATCCCATTCATCCCGTCCGTCCCATCCATTCCATTCATCCCATCCGTCCCATTCATCCCATCCATCCCATCCATCCCATTCATCCCTACCGTCCCATCCATCCCATTCATCCCATCCATCCCATCCATCCCATCCGTCCCATTCATCCCATCCATCCCTTCAATCCCATCCATCCCATTCATCCCATCCGTCCTATCTAACCCATCCGTCCCATTCATCCCATTCATCCCATTCATCCTATCATTCCCATCCATCCAATCCATTCCCTTCATCCCATCCCTCCCATCCATCCAATTCATCCCATTCATCACAACCGTCCCATTCATCCCATCCATCGCATCCATCCCATCCATCCCATTAATCCCATTCATCCCATCCATCCCATCCATCCCATTCATCCCATCCATCCCATCCATCCCATCCGTCCTATCCATCCCATCCGTCCCATTCATCCCATCCATCCCATTCGTCCCATCCATCCCATCCGTCCCATTCATCCCATCCATCCCATTCATCCCATCCATCCCATCCATCCCATTCATCCCATCCATCGCATCCATCCCATCCATCCCATCTGTCCCATTCATCCCATCCGTCCCATCCATCCCATCCGTCCCATTCATCCCACCATCCCATCCATCCCATTCATCCCATCCATCCCATCCATCCCATTCATCCCATCCGTCCCATCCAACCCATTCATCCCATCCGTCCCATCCATCCATCCCATCCGTCCCATTCATCCCATCCATCCCTTCCGTCCCATCCATCCCATCCATTCCCATTCATCCTATCCATCCCATCCATCCCTTCCATCCCATCCATCCAATCCGTCCCATCCATCCCATCCGTCCCATTCATCCCATCCATCCCATTCGTCCCATCCATCCCATCCGTCCCATCCGTCCCATTCATCCCACCGATCCCATTCCTCCCATCCATCCCATCCATCCCATCCGTCCCATTCATCCCATCCAACCCATCCATCCCATCCATACCATCCATCCCATCCGTCCCATTCATCCCATCCATCCCATTCATCCCATCAATCCCATTCATCCCATTCATCCCATTCATCCCATCAATCCCATCCATCCCCTCAATCCCATCCATCCCATTCCTTCCATCCGCCCCATCCATCCCATCCATCTCATTCATCCCATTCATCCATCCCATCCGTCCCATTCATCCCACGCATCCCATCCGTCCCATCCATCCAATTCATCTTATCCTCCCATTCATTTCATCCATCCCGTTCATCCCATCCATCCCATCCGTCCCAATTCATCCCATCCATACACTCCGTCCCATTCATCTCATCCATCCCATTCATCCGATGCATTACATCCGTCCCATTCATCCCATCCATCCCATCCGTCCCATCTATCCCATTCGTCCCATCCATCCCATCCGTTCCATCCATCCCATTCATCCTATCCATCCCATCCGTCCCATCCATCTCATCCGTCCCATCCAACCCATTCGTCCCATCCATCCCATTCGTCCCATCCATCCTATTCGTTCCATTCATCACATCCTTCCCATCCATCCCATTTGTCCCATCCATCCCATCCGTTCCATTCATCCCATCCATCCTATCCATCCCATCCATCCCATCCGTCCCATTCATCCCATCCATCCCATCCGTCGCATCCATCCCATCCGTCCCATTCATCCCATCCATCCCATCCGTCCCATCCATTCCATCCATCCCATTCATCCTATCCATCCCATCCATCCCATCCATCCTATTCATCCCATCCATCCCATCCATCTCATTCATCCCATTGATCCCATCCATCCATCCCATCCATCCCATCCGTCTCATTCATCCCATCCATCCCGTTTATCCCATCCATCCCATTCATCTCATCCATCCCATTCATCCCATCCGTCCCATCCACCCCAATCATCCCATCCATCCCATTCATCGCATCCATCCCATTCATCCGATTCATCCCATCCATCCATCCATCCCATCCATCCCATCCGTCCCATTTATCACATCCGTCCCATTCATCCCATGCATCCCATCCGTGCCATCCATCCAATTCATTCCATCCTCTCATTCATCTCATCCATCCAATTCATCCCATCCATCCCATGTGTCCCATTCATCCCATCCATCCCATCCGTCCCATTCATCTCATCCATCCCATTCATCCCATGCATCCCATCCATCCCATTCATCCCATTCATCCCATCCGTCCCAACTATCCCAACCATCCCATCCATCCCATCCATCCCATTCATCCTATCCATCCCATCCGTCCCATCCATCCCATTCGTCCCATCCATCCCATTCGTCCCATCCATCCTATCCGTTCCATTCATCCCATCCGTCCCTTCCATCCCATTCATCCCATCCATCCCATCCGTTCCATTCATCCAATCCATCCTATCCATCCCATCCATCCCATCCGTCCCATTCATCCCATCCATGCCATCCGTCCCATCCATCCCCTCCGTCCCATTCACACCATCCATCCCATCCATCCCATCCGTCCCATCCATCCCGTCCATGCCATTCATCCCATTCATCCCATCCATCCATCCCATCCCTCCCATCCGCCACATTCATCCCATCCATCCCATCCATCCCATTCATCCCATTCATCCATCCAGCCATCCCATCCATCCCATCCGTCCCATTCATCCCATTCGTCCCATTCATCCCATGCATCCCATCCGTCCCATCCATCCAATTCATCCCTTCCGGCCAGTCATCTCATCCATCCCATTGATCCCATCCATCCCATCTGTCCCATTCATCCCATCCATCCCATCCGTCCCATTCATCTCATCCATCCCATTCATCCCATCCATGACATCTATCCCATTCATCCCATCCATCGCATCCATCCCATCCATTCCATTCATCCAGTTCGTCCCATCCATCCCATGCGTCCCATTCATCCCATCCGTCCCATTCATCCCATCCATCCCATTCATCCCATCCATCCCATCCATCCCATCCGTCCCATTCATACCATCAATCCCATTCATCTCATCCATCCCATCCGTCCCATTCATCCCATCCATTTCATCCATCCCATTCATCCCATTCGTCCCATTCATCCTATTCATCCCATCCGTCCCATCCGTCCCATCCATCCCATCCGTCCCATTCATCCCATCCATCCCATCCATCCCATCCGTCCATTGATCCCATCCATTTCATCCATCCCATTCATCCCATTCGTCCCATCCATCCCATTCATCCCATCCGTCCCATCCATCCAATCCGTCCCATTCATCCCATCCATCCCATCCATCCCATTCATCCCATCCATCTCATCCATCCCATTCATCCCATCCATCCCATCCGTCCCATTCATCCCATGCATCCATATAATCTCATCCAATCCATCCATCCCATTCATCCCATCCATCGCATCCATCCCAACCATCCCATTCATCCCATTTATGTCATTCATCCCATCCGTCCCATCCATCCCATGCGTCCCATTCCTCCCATCCGTCCCATTAATCCCATCCATCCCATTCATCCCATCCATCCCATTCATCGCATCCATCCCATCCTTCCCATTCATCCCATCCATCCATCCCATCCATCCCATCCGTCCCATTCATACCATCAATCCCATTCATCTCATCCATCCCATCCATCCCATTCATCCCATCCATTTCATCCATCCCATTCATCCCATTCGTCCCATTTATGCTATTCATCCCATCCGTCCCATCCATCCCATCCGTCCCATTCATCCCATCCATCCCATCCATCCCATCCGTCCATTGATCCCATCCATTTCATCCATCCCATTCATCCCATTCGTCCCATCCATCCCATTCATCCCATCCGTCCCATCCATCCCATCCGTCCCATTCATCCCATTCATCCCATCCATCCCATTCATCCCATCCATCTCATCCATCCCATTCATCCCATCCATCCCATCCGTCCCATTCATCCCATGCATCCATATAATCTCATCCAATCCATCCATCCCATTCATCCCATCCATCGCATCCATCCCAACCATCCCATTCATCCCATTTATGTCATTCATCCCATCCGTCCCATCCATCCCATGCGTCCCATTCGTCCCATCCGTCCCATTAATCCCATCCATCCCATTCATCCCATCCATCCCATTCATCGCATCCATCCCATCCTTCCCCTTCATCCCATTCATCCATCCCATCCGTCCCATTCATCCCATCCGTCCCATTCATCCCATTCATCCCATCAATCCCATCCATCCCATTCATCCCATTCATCCCATTCATCCCATCAATCCCATCCATCCCATTCATCCCATCAATCCCATCCGTCCCATCCCTCCCATTCACCCCATTCATCCCATCAATCCCATTCATCCCATCAATCCCATTCATCCCATCCGTCCCATCCATCCCATGCGTCCCATTCGTCCCATCCGTCCAATTAATCCCATCCATCCCATTCATCCCATCCATCCCATTCATCGCATCCATCCCATTCACCCATCCATCCCATCCATCCCATTCATCGCATCCATCCCATCCATCCCATTCATCCCATCCATACATCCATCCCATCCATCCCATCCGTCCCATTGATCCCATCCGTCCCATTCATCCCATGAATTCCATCCGTCCCATCCATCCAATTCATCCCATCCTCCCATTCATCTCATCCATCCCATTCACCCCATCAATGACATCCATCCCGTCCATCCCATTCATCCCCTCAATCTCAAATATCCCATCCATCCCATTCATGCCATGCATCCCATCAATCCCATTCATCCCATTCATCCCATCAATCCCATCCATCCCATCAAGCCCATCCATCCCATTCCTCCCATCCGCCCCATCCATCCCATCCATCTCATTCATCCCATTCATCCCATCAATCCCATCCTTCCCATTCATCCCATCAATCCCATCCATCCCGTCCATCCCAATCATCTCATTCATCCCATTCACCCCATCCGTCTTATCCATCCCATTTATCCCATCCGTCCCATTCATCCCATTCATCCCATTCATCCCATCCACCCCATCCATCCCATTCATCCCATCCATCGCATCCATCCCATCCGTCCCATTCATCCTATCCGTCCCATCCATCCCATGGGTCCCATTGATCTCATCGATCCCATCCATCCCATCCATCCCATTCATCCCATCCATCACATCCATCCCATCCGTCCCATTCTTCCCATCCATCCCATTCATCCCATCATTCACATCCATCCCATTCATCCCATCCATCCCATCCATCCCATTCATCCCGTCCGTCCCATCCATTCCATTCATCCCATCCGTCCCATTCATCCCATCCATCCCATCCATCCCATTCATCCCTACCGTCCCATCCATCCCATTCATCCCATCCATCCCATCCATCCCATCCGTCCCATTCATCCCATCCATCCCTTCAATCCCATCCATCCCATTCATCCCATCCGTCCTATCTAACCCATCCGTCCCATTCATCCCATTCATCCCATTCATCCTATCATTCCCATCCATCCAATCCATCCCCTTCATCCCATCCCTCCCATCCATCCAATTCATCCCATTCATCACAACCGTCCCATTCATCCCATCCATCGCATCCATCCCATCCATCCCATTAATCCCATTCATCCCATCCATCCCATCCATCCCATTCATCCCATCCATCCCATCCATCCCATCCGTCCTATCCATCCCATCCGTCCCATTCATCCCATCCATCCCATTCGTCCCATCCATCCCATCCGTCCCATTCATCCCATCCATCCCATTCATCCCATCCATCCCATCCATCCCATTCATCCCATCCATCGCATCCATCCCATCCATCCCATCTGTCCCATTCATCCCATCCGTCCCATCCATCCCATCCGTCCCATTCATCCCACCATCCCATCCATCCCATTCATCCCATCCATCCCATCCATCCCATTCATCCCATCCGTCCCATCCAACCCATTCATCCCATCCGTCCCATCCATCCATCCCATCCGTCCCATTCATCCCATCCATCCCTTCCGTCCCATCCATCCCATCCATTCCCATTCATCCTATCCATCCCATCCATCCCTTCCATCCCATCCATCCAATCCGTCCCATCCATCCCATCCGTCCCATTCATCCCATCCATCCCATTCGTCCCATCCATCCCATCCGTCCCATCCGTCCCATTCATCCCACCGATCCCATTCCTCCCATCCATCCCATCCATCCCATCCGTCCCATTCATCCCATCCAACCCATCCATCCCATCCATACCATCCATCCCATCCGTCCCATTCATCCCATCCATCCCATTCATCCCATCAATCCCATTCATCCCATTCATCCCATTCATCCCATCAATCCCATCCATCCCCTCAATCCCATCCATCCCATTCCTTCCATCCGCCCCATCCATCCCATCCATCTCATTCATCCCATTCATCCATCCCATCCGTCCCATTCATCCCACGCATCCCATCCGTCCCATCCATCCAATTCATCTTATCCTCCCATTCATTTCATCCATCCCGTTCATCCCATCCATCCCATCCGTCCCAATTCATCCCATCCATACACTCCGTCCCATTCATCTCATCCATCCCATTCATCCGATGCATTACATCCGTCCCATTCATCCCATCCATCCCATCCGTCCCATCTATCCCATTCGTCCCATCCATCCCATCCGTTCCATCCATCCCATTCATCCTATCCATCCCATCCGTCCCATCCATCTCATCCGTCCCATCCAACCCATTCGTCCCATCCATCCCATTCGTCCCATCCATCCTATTCGTTCCATTCATCACATCCTTCCCATCCATCCCATTTGTCCCATCCATCCCATCCGTTCCATTCATCCCATCCATCCTATCCATCCCATCCATCCCATCCGTCCCATTCATCCCATCCATCCCATCCGTCGCATCCATCCCATCCGTCCCATTCATCCCATCCATCCCATCCGTCCCATCCATTCCATCCATCCCATTCATCCTATCCATCCCATCCATCCCATCCATCCTATTCATCCCATCCATCCCATCCATCTCATTCATCCCATTGATCCCATCCATCCATCCCATCCATCCCATCCGTCTCATTCATCCCATCCATCCCGTTTATCCCATCCATCCCATTCATCTCATCCATCCCATTCATCCCATCCGTCCCATCCACCCCAATCATCCCATCCATCCCATTCATCGCATCCATCCCATTCATCCGATTCATCCCATCCATCCATCCATCCCATCCATCCCATCCGTCCCATTTATCACATCCGTCCCATTCATCCCATGCATCCCATCCGTCCCATCCATCCAATTCATTCCATCCTCTCATTCATCTCATCCATCCAATTCATCCCATCCATCCCATGTGTCCCATTCATCCCATCCATCCCATCCGTCCCATTCATCTCATCCATCCCATTCATCCCATGCATCCCATCCATCCCATTCATCCCATTCATCCCATCCGTCCCAACTATCCCAACCATCCCATCCATCCCATCCATCCCATTCATCCTATCCATCCCATCCGTCCCATCCATCCCATTCGTCCCATCCATCCCATTCGTCCCATCCATCCTATCCGTTCCATTCATCCCATCCGTCCCTTCCATCCCATTCATCCCATCCATCCCATCCGTTCCATTCATCCAATCCATCCTATCCATCCCATCCATCCCATCCGTCCCATTCATCCCATCCATGCCATCCGTCCCATCCATCCCCTCCGTCCCATTCACACCATCCATCCCATCCATCCCATCCGTCCCATCCATCCCGTCCATGCCATTCATCCCATTCATCCCATCCATCCATCCCATCCCTCCCATCCGCCACATTCATCCCATCCATCCCATCCATCCCATTCATCCCATTCATCCATCCAGCCATCCCATCCATCCCATCCGTCCCATTCATCCCATTCGTCCCATTCATCCCATGCATCCCATCCGTCCCATCCATCCAATTCATCCCTTCCGGCCAGTCATCTCATCCATCCCATTGATCCCATCCATCCCATCTGTCCCATTCATCCCATCCATCCCATCCGTCCCATTCATCTCATCCATCCCATTCATCCCATCCATGACATCTATCCCATTCATCCCATCCATCGGATCCATCCCATCCATTCCATTCATCCAGTTCGTCCCATCCATCCCATGCGTCCCATTCATCCCATCCGTCCCATTCATCCCATCCATCCCATTCATCCCATCCATCCCATCCATCCCATCCGTCCCATTCATACCATCAATCCCATTCATGTCATCCATCCCATCCGTCCCATTCATCCCATCCATTTCATCCATCCCATTCATCCCATTCGTCCCATTCATCCTATTCATCCCATCCGTCCCATCCGTCCCATCCATCCCATCCGTCCCATTCATCCCATCCATCCCATCCATCCCATCCGTCCATTGATCCCATCCATTTCATCCATCCCATTCATCCCATTCGTCCCATCCATCCCATTCATCCCATCCGTCCCATCCATCCAATCCGTCCCATTCATCCCATCCATCCCATCCATCCCATTCATCCCATCCATCTCATCCATCCCATTCATCCCATCCATCCCATCCGTCCCATTCATCCCATGCATCCATATAATCTCATCCAATCCATCCATCCCATTCATCCCATCCATCGCATCCATCCCAACCATCCCATTCATCCCATTTATGTCATTCATCCCATCCGTCCCATCCATCCCATGCGTCCCATTCCTCCCATCCGTCCCATTAATCCCATCCATCCCATTCATCCCATCCATCCCATTCATCGCATCCATCCCATCCTTCCCATTCATCCCATCCATCCATCCCATCCATCCCATCCGTCCCATTCATACCATCAATCCCATTCATCTCATCCATCCCATCCATCCCATTCATCCCATCCATTTCATCCATCCCATTCATCCCATTCGTCCCATTTATGCTATTCATCCCATCCGTCCCATCCATCCCATCCGTCCCATTCATCCCATCCATCCCATCCATCCCATCCGTCCATTGATCCCATCCATTTCATCCATCCCATTCATCCCATTCGTCCCATCCATCCCATTCATCCCATCCGTCCCATCCATCCCATCCGTCCCATTCATCCCATTCATCCCATCCATCCCATTCATCCCATCCATCTCATCCATCCCATTCATCCCATCCATCCCATCCGTCCCATTCATCCCATGCATCCATATAATCTCATCCAATCCATCCATCCCATTCATCCCATCCATCGCATCCATCCCAACCATCCCATTCATCCCATTTATGTCATTCATCCCATCCGTCCCATCCATCCCATGCGTCCCATTCGTCCCATCCGTCCCATTAATCCCATCCATCCCATTCATCCCATCCATCCCATTCATCGCATCCATCCCATCCTTCCCCTTCATCCCATTCATCCATCCCATCCGTCCCATTCATCCCATCCGTCCCATTCATCCCATGCATCCCATCCGTCCCATCCTTCCAATTCATCTTATCCTCCCATTCATCTCATCCATCCCGTTCATCCCATCCATCCCATCCGTCCCAATTCTTCCTATCCATACCATCCGTCCCATTCATCTCATCCGTCCCATTCATCCCATTTATCCCATTCGTCCCATCCATCCCATCCGCTCCATCCATCCCATCCATCCCATTCATCCTATCCATCCCATCCGTCCCATCTATCCCATCCATCCCATTCATCCCATCCATCCCATCCGTCCTACCATCCCATTCGTCCCATCCATCCCATTCGTCCCATCCATCCTATTCGTTCCATTCATCCCATCCGTCTCATCCATCCCATTCGTCCCATCCATCCCATCCGTTCCATTCATCCCATCCATCCTATCCATCCCATCCATCCCATCCGTCCCATTCATCCCATCCATCCCATCCGTCCCATCCATCCCATCCGTCCCATTCATCCCATCCATCCCATCCGTCCCATCCATTCCATCCATCCCATTCATCCTATCCATCCCATCCATCCCATCCATCCCTTTCATCCCATCCATCCCATCCATCTCATTCATCCCATTCATCCCATCCATCCCATCCATCCCATCCGTCTCATTCATCCCATCCATCTCATTCATCTCATCCATCCCATTCATCCCTTCCGTCCCATCCACCCCATCCATCCCATCCATCCCATTCATCGCATCCATCCCATTCATTCGATTCATCCCAACCATCCATCCATCCCATCCATCCCATCCGTCCCATTTATCCCACCCGTCCCATTTATCCCATGCATCCCACCCGTCCCATCCATCCAATTCATCCCATCCTCTCAATCATCTCATCCATCCAATTCATCCCATCCATCCCATCTGTCCCATTCATCCCATCCATCCCATCCGTCCCATTCATCTCATCCATCCCATTCATCCCATGCATCCCATCCATCCCATTCATCCCATTCATCCAATCCGTCCCATTCATCCCATCCATCCCATCCATCCCATTCATCCCATTCATCCAATCCGTCCCATTCATCCCATCCATCCCATCCATGCCATTCATCCTATCCATCCCATCCGTCCCATTCATCCCATCCATCACATCCATCCCATCCATCTCATTCCTCCCATTCATGCCATCCATCCATCCCATCCATCCCATCCGTCTCATTCATCCCATCCATCCCATTCATCCGATCCATCGCATCCATCCCAACCATCCCATTCATCCCATTTATGTCATTCATCCCATCCGTCCCATTCATCCTATGCGTCCCATTCGTCCTATCCGTCCCATTAATCCCATCCATCCCATTCGTCCCATCCATCCCATTCGTCCAATCCATCCTATCCGTTCCATTCATCCCATCCGTCCCATCCATCCCATTCATCCCATCCATCCCATCCGTTCCATTCATCCCATCCATCCTATCCATCTCATTCATCCCATTCATCCCATCCATCCATCCAATTCATCCCATCCATCCCATCTGTCCCATTCATCCCATCCATCCCATCCGTCCCATTCATCTCATCCATCCCATTCATCCCATGCATCCCATCAATCCCATCCATCCCATTCATCCCATCAATCCCATCCATCCCATTCATCCCATTCATCCCATCAAACCCATCCATCCCATTCATCCCATCAATCCCATCCGTCCCATTCCTCCCATCCACCCCATCCATCCTATGCATCCCATTCATCCCATTCATCCCATCAATCCCATCCATCCCATTCATCCCATCAATCCCGTCCATCCCATTCATCCCATCAATCCCATCTGTCCCATTCCTGCCATCCGCCCCATCCATGCCATCCATCCCATTCATCCCATTCATCCCATCAATCCCATTCATCCCATCAATCCCATCCATCCCATCCATCCAATTCATCCCATTCATTCCCTCAATCCCATCTATCCCATGCATCCCATCAATCCCATCCATCCCATCCATCACATTGATGCGATCAATCCCATCCATCTCATTCATCCCATCAATTCTGTTCATTCCATCCATCCAATTCACCCCATCCGTCCTATCATTCCTATTCATCCCATCCATCGCATCCATCTCATCCATCCCATTCATCCCATTCATCCCATTCATCCAATTCATCCCAACAATCCCATCCATCCCATCAATCCCATCCATCCCATCCATCCCATTCATCCCATTCATCCCATCAATCCCATCCATCCCATCCATCCCAATCATCCCATTCGTCCCATCAATCCCATTCGTCCCATTCATCCCATCCATCCCATCCGTCCGATCCATCCCTTTCATCCCATTCATCCCATCAATCCCTTTCATCCCATCAATCCCATCCATCCCATTCATCCCATCAATTACATCCATCCCATCCATCCCATCCATCGCATCCATCCCATCCATCCCATTCATCCCATCCATCCCATCCATTCCATTTATCCCATTCATCCCATTCATCCCAACAATCCCATCCATCCCGTCCATCCCATTCATCCCATTCATCCCATCAATCCCATCCATCCCATTCATCCCATTCATCCCATCAATCCCATCCATCCCATCCATCCCATTCATCCCATCCATCGCATCCATCCCATCCATCCCATTCATCCCATCCATCCCATCGATCCCATTCATCCCATTCATCCCATTCATCCCAACAATCCCATCCATCCCATCCATCCCATTCATCCCATTCATCCCATCAATCCCATCCATCCTATCCATTCCATTCATCCCATTCATCCCATGAATCCCATCCATCCCATCCATCCCAATCATCCCAATCATCCAATTCATCACATCAATCCCATCCATCCCATTCATCCCATCCATCCCATCCGTCCCATCCATCCCATTCATCCCATTCATCCCATCAATCCCATCCATCCCATTCATCCCATCAATCCCATCCGTCCCATTCCTCCCATCCACCCCATCCATCCCATGCATCCCATTCATCCCATTCATCCCATCAATCCCATCCATCCCATTCATCCCATCAATCCCGTCCATCCCATTCATCCCATCAATCCCATCTGTCCCATTCCTCCCATCCGGCCCATCCATACCATCCATCCCATTCATCCCATTCATCCCATCAATCCCATTCATCCCATCAATCCCATCCATCCCATCCATCCAATTCATCCCATTCATTCCCTCAATCCCATCCATCCCATGCATCCCATCAATCCCATCCATCCCATCCATCACATTGATCCGATCAATCCCATCCATCCCATTCATCCCATCAATTCTGTTCATTCCATCCATCCAATTCACCCCATCCGTCCTATCATTCCTATTCAACCCATCCATCGCATCCATCCCATCCATCGCATTCATCCCATTCATCCCATTCATCCCATTCATCCCAACAATCCCATCCATCCCATCCATCCCATTCATCCCATTCATCCCATTCATCCCATAAATCCCATCCATCCCATCCATCCCATTCATCCCATTCATCCCATCAATCCCATCCATCCCATCCATCCCAATCATCCCATTCATCCCATCAATCCCATTCATCCCGTTCATCCCATCCATCCCATCCGTCCCATCCATCCCATTCATCCCATTCATCCCATCAATCCCTTTCATCCCATCAATCCCATCCATCCCATTCATCCCATCAATTACATCCATCCCATCCATCCCATCCATCCCATCCATCGCATCCATCCCATCCATCCCATTCATCCCATCCATCCCATCCATCCCATTTATCCCATTCATCCCATTCATCCCATTCATCCCATTCATGCCATCAATCCCATCCATCCAATCCATCCCATCCATCTCATTCATCCCATTCATCCCATCCGTCCCATCCATCCCATCCATCCCATTCATCCCATCCGTCCCATTCATCCCATCCATCCCATCCGTCCCATTCATCCCATCCATCACATTCATCCCATCCGTCCCATCCATCCTATCGATCCATGCATCCATTTTAAAGACGTGAGTGACTTTATTAAATTGACTGCTTTTATACTAATTTTCAATGTTTCTTGCTAGTAAGGAATTTTTTTTCCGCTACCAAATGTTCTCTGTGTATTTGGGTCAATTTCGCGAAGAGGAGCAATAAAACTGCTTTTTTACTTGTCAATGGAGCAGCACCACCTGTGGACAAACTTACACACCAGTCGCAAGACAAAGCTAAGTATAAGCTTATAACATTTTCAGAATTTTAAAAGCATCCTTTCCCGTTGTACATTCTGGTAATTGTTTACATCCTAGAATTTCATTAGCAATAGCAGCTCTTTTAACATCACAATACCGAACATATGTATATGTAAGTAGCTCAGCATCATCAGATACTCGTCGATTCATCGATTTTAATTGCAAATCTTTTGTTCATTTTTATATTTCTACACCCCACATTTGTGTTAGAATTGGTAATTGATTTGTTTTCTTTAGCGGAATTTTTGTGTAACGTTTTACGTGCTATTATCTAAGAACCAGAAATTCGAGATTCAAGCGCGTTATAAGATGATTTACTTATTGCAACTAGCAACGCTTCCTCATACATCTCCTGTGCCACCTTTCCTGATTTTGTATAATTGTATATTACATTTGAAATTTTATCTAAAATTTCCGCTTTGCGCCTGAAAAATTCCACTGACTTGTCTTTATAGTCGGAGTGATTGGTTACCAAGCGTCTGTGAAGTAGGGATGGTTTCATCGAATTATCCGACAGAGCTTGATTGTAGACAATGTAAAGCTGAAGAGGTGGACCACACATACCAGGTGGCCCACTCCAGTCGGCACTCGGATAAGCAGACAGCCCTTCGTGCGTTAAAAGAGTTGCAGAAATGACAGGGGTAAAGCCAGTCAGTGGCGTGCGTGAACTTTATTCTGCTTGTAAGAGAGCGAGCGAGCGGCAGAGGAAATGCCCAGGCTGCAACTGGCGAGTGCAGCGTGTGATAATAGACAGGAACAGTCTTAGAATATTTTCCACTTCACTTACAAGACTTTATTTTCCAGGGAATAAACTCATTCCTGTATATGCTGCTATTGTCTAACATTACGGATTACAGATTTTAAATTGCCGTAACAAAATCCATGCAAACATGAGGGCGCCTAATGTTTGATTGGTATTTCTTTGTTTATTATTAATGTTATTGTTGTATTTTAGTATTATGTTTAGTTATTGTTATTATTTTTGTTTGACTCTTTTAATGCACAAAGGGTTGTCTACTTATCCGAGGGTCGGCTGGAGTGGGCCACCTGGTATTTTATACGAATCCATATTTAATGTAAGATTCATTGTAATATCTGTATTTCATATTTTTCGGGTTTTCGACTTCCTCGCAGTTTGTTCAACTTCAGCACTATTTTCACCAATATTCCAGGGTGGGAAAACGCGTTGTCGCACTTTGGACTGGCGATAGTTCAGCACTATCGCCACTATCATTTGTTGAATTAATTTTACGTTTTTCTCTTATATCGCATTTATCCATCTCACTACAAAAGTTAGAATATGTAGTCCACTAACGCTACGATAAAAAGAAATTCAACGGTGATAGTCTGGATATATATCAGTTCACAAATATAAAGAATGAGATGTGAGATTTTGAGTAAAGAAAATGAACCTGCACATAACACTAAGATATCATTGTTGGGTAGACCGATAGAGTGGGTGAGTGAGTGAGTGAGTGAGTGAGTGGGTGAGTGGGTGGGTGAGTGAGTGAGTGAGTGGGTGGGTGGGTGAGTGAGTGAGTGGGTGGGTGAGTGAGTGAGTGGGTGGGTGGGTGGGTGGGTGAGTGGGTGAGTGAGTGAGTGAGTGAGTGGGTGGGTGGGTGAGTGAGTGGGTGGGTGGGTGAGTTAGTGGGTGAGTGAGTGAGTGGGTGGGTGAGTGAGTGGGTGGGTGAGTGAGTGAGTGGGTGTGTGAGTGAGTGAGTGAGTGAGTGAGTGGGTGGGTGGGTGAGTGAGTGAGTGGGTGGGTGAGTGAGTGAGTGGGTGGGTGAGTGAATGAGTGGGTGGGCGAGTGAGTGGGTGGGTGAGTGACTAGTGAGTGAGTGGGTGATTGAGTGGGTGGGTGAGTGAGTGAGTGAGTGGGTGAGCGGGTGAGTGAGTCAGTTGGTGAGTGAGTGGGTGGGTGAGTGAGTGGGTAGGTGAGTGAGTGGGTGGGTGGGTGGGTGAGTGAGTGGGTGGGTGGATGAGTGAGTGGCTGGGTGAGTGAGTGAGTGAGTGGGTGAGTGAGTGAGTGAGTGGGTGTTTGAGTGAGAGAGTGAGTGAGTGGTTGGGTGAGTGAATGAGTGGGTGAATGGGTGAGTGGGTGAGTGAGTGAGTGAGTGAGTGGGTAGGTGGGTGAGTGAGTGGGTGAGTGAGTGCGTGGGTGGGTGAGTGAGTGAGTGGGTGGGTGTGTGGGTGAGTGAGTGGGTAAATGAGTGAGTGGGTGGATGGATGGGTGAGTGAATGAGTGTGTGGGTGAGTGAGTAGGTGGGTGGGTGTGTGGGTGAGTGAGCGGGTGGATGGGTGGGTGAGTTGGTGAGTGAGTGACTTGAGTGAGTGGGTGGGCGAGTGAGTGGGTGGGTGAGTGGATGGGTGGGTGAGTGAGTGGGTGGGTGATTGAGTGAGTGGGTGAGTGAGTGAATGAATGAGTGGGTGAGTGAGTGAGTGGGTGGGTGAGTGAGTGGGTGAGTGGGTGAGTGAGTGGGTGTTTGAGTGAGAGAGTGAGTGAGTGGTTGGGTGAGTGAATGAGTGGGTGAATGGGTGAGTGGGTGAGTGAGTGAGTGAGTGAGTGGGTAGGTGGGTGAGTGAGTGGGTGAGTGAGTGCGTGGGTGGGTGAGTGAGTGAGTGGGTGGGTGTGTGGGTGAGTGAGTGGGTAAATGAGTGAGTGGGTGGATGGGTGGGTGAGTGAATGAGTGTGTGGGTGAGTGAGTAGGTGGGTGGGTGTGTGGGTGAGTGAGCGGGTGGATGGGTGGGTGAGTTGGTGAGTGAGTGACTTGAGTGAGTGGGTGGGCGAGTGAGTGGGTGGGTGAGTGGATGGGTGGGTGAGTGAGTGGGTGGGTGATTGAGTGAGTGGGTGAGTGAGTGAATGAATGAGTGGGTGAGTGAGTGAGTGGGTGGGTGAGTGAATGAGTGAGTGGGTGAGTGGGTGAGTGAGCGGGAGGATGGGTGGGTGAGTTGGTGAGTGAGTGACTTGAGTGAGTGGGTGGGTGAGTGAGTGTGTGAGTGGGTGGGTGACTGAGTGAGTGAGTGGGTGAGTGATTGAGTGAGTGGGTGAGTGAGTGAGTGGGGGGTGAGTGCGTGAATGAGTGTGTGAGTGAATGGGTGGGTGAGTGAATGAGTGAGTGCGTGAGTGAGTGGGTGAGTGAGTGGGTGGGTGAGTGAATGAGTGAGTGAGTGAGTGAATGAGTGAGTGAATGGGTGGGTGAGTTAATGAGTGACTGCGTGAGTGAGTGGGTGAGTGAGTGAGTGGGTGGGTGAGTGAATGAGTGAGTGAGTGAGTGAGTGAGTGAGTGAATGAGTGGGTGGGTGAGTGGGTGAGCGAAAGAGTGAGTCAGTGAGTGGGTGGGTGGGTGAGTGAATGAGTGAGTGGGTGAGTGAGTGGGTGGGTGGGTGTGTGAGTGAATGAGTGAGTGAGTGGGTGAGTGAGTGGGTGGGTGAGTTAAGTGGGTGGGCGACTGAACGAGTGAGTGAGTGGGTGAGTGAGTGAATGAGTGGGTGGGTGAGTGAGTGAACGAGTGAATGACTGAGTGGGTGAGTGAGTGGGTGAGTGAGTGAGTGGGTGGGTGAGTGAGTGAGTGGGTTTTTTATTTTTTATTTGTTTTTTCTGACGACTTTCGGAACTGTAAGAACATGACATCGAAAGACGCCTACCTGTATTTCTTGATCTTGTCTCATCATATTATGTCATATTATGTACCCAGGGATAATTATGTTATTTTGCTTCATCGTATTTTGTTTTTAGAATGTAGGAAATCATTTTTTAAATCAGTTTCCATTTCTCTTTTGTTTGGAGCATATAGCATACAATATTATCTGTACTAATAGCTGCACCTATATGTTGATTTAGGGTTTGTCTAGCAGAGATCCATCTTGGACAGACCAGCACCACATGCTCTGCTGTGTCGATATCGCCGCAACATGGACATCTGTCATCCTGGGCCAGTTTCAAGGAGTACAAATAACTCTTAAAACAGCCATGTCCTAAGAGAAACTGTGTTACATAGTAACCCACTTCTCCATGTTGCCTATGTAACCATGGTTTTATTTCCGGAATCAGTCTTTTGGTCCATTGTGCTGTTACCTGCTCCTCATTCCATTCCTGTTGCCACCCCTCATAGGAACGTTCTCTTGCTACCCGTTTTTGTTGGTATCGATTTGCCTCTTGTTGGTACGTTCTCTCCGCAATTAGCAGATGTATGGGCACAGTTCCGGCTATGACTTGGATCGCTTTGGTGGAAACGGTCCTGTATGCACTGGCAATTCTTATGGCCATCTTCCTTTGCGGTTTTTCAACCAGCTTCCTGTATGTGGCTTTATCGATCCACTCTTTCCATACAGGCGCTCCGTATAGTATAAGTGAGTTGACAACACTAGCCAATATTCGTCTTTTAGATGGCCTGGGACCTCCTGCGTTTGTCATCAGCCGGCTCAGAGCCGCAATTAGTTTTTCTGCTTTTGCTGTTACATTTTGGATGTGTGGGCCCATACCAAAGTTATGTCCTATTCTGATACCAAGGTATTTTAAGCTTCTCGCGGATTTTATTTGTGTAGTTCCTATAGTCACTTCAATTTCTCTTACAGTTCTTCTCCCTACAAGGACAACTATTTCAGTTTTATGTGGAGCTAACTGCAGACCTTTTCTCAGCATCCATGATTCTACTTTCCCTACAGTCCATTCTATCCGGTCTTCTATCTCTTCTCTGCTATCACCACTGATTACTAGCGCTAAGTCGTCAGTATATCCCACAATTGTTGTTCCTTCTGGGACCTCTTGCTTCCATACATCATAATAGGCATTCCACAGTGTGGGGCCTGGAACAGAGCCCTGTGATACACCGCAGGTCATATCCATTGTACTCTTCTCTCCAATCATGATTACTCTGTTCTGTAGATAGCTGCATATAAGTTTAATTAGATAAGGTGCTATCTGTCGTCGTCTTAACTCATCCAATATACCCTTCCAAGGGACTGAATTAAATGCATTTTTAACGTCAAGTGTTACCAATGCTACATATTTCTTTGCATTTAGCTTTGCCTCTTCTGCAATATTTTGAACTACCTGCACTGCGTCTATAGTAGACATTTCTTTACGGAAACCAAACTGGTTTGCTGACAGTCCTTCCCGTTTCTCTAGCTCTTCAATTAATCTTTTGTTAATTATCTGCTCAAACATTTTACTAATTACTTTTAGCAGACATATAGGCCTGTATGACTTCCTTTCTTCTATTTTACTAGGTTTTTCGATAAGAATTAGTCTTCCTTCTTTTCATTTTTTAGGGAAGTCCCCTGTCACAATTAGTTTGTTTATCGTTTCAGTCAGAAGTTCAGGTTTCTGTGTTGCAATAAGCTTAATAATCTCCGATGGTATACCATCTGGACCCACAGCTTTACCTGATGTAATTTTTTTCCGGCCACCCTGATGAGTGAGTGGGTGGGTGAGTGAGTGAGTGAGTGAGTGAGTGAGTGGGTGGGTGGGTGGGTGGGTGGGTGGCGTTTAAGGGTCCCTCGACAGCTAGGTCATTTGGGCCCCTAGACCGGTAGAGTAAGCAAAATGGATTCTTGGACAGAGGGCAATTCAAATTTCTCTGGCTGGAATATTTTTCGTAATTTGTGATCATTCAGGTAATGTGTTATACTGACTGTGTATATATTTTAAATATTACTATTTTTCTTATTTGTGATCATTCAGGAAACATACTGTATCGACTGTATGCGTATTTTGAATTTTACGTACCTGCTAGGGAGTGTTCGTGTACTCTAAGTTGAATATGTCTAGAACAGAGCATAAATATTGTCAGCTGTTGACACGAAGCTGCCAATGAGAAAATAAACATTTAAAGAAACATCTTTTATGGACCCTAAAAGAACTAGTAAAGGAAAAGAATAGTGAAGAGTTTTGTATAAAGAGTTTTGTGTAGAATGTGGCACTATACCAGGTGAGTCAGCCGCGCCTTGTTTTTTTGGAAGGTAGGCCACCCATCTAACGGCATGTGCGCCTTAGTCCAGTTTTGCGCTTACTAAAATGTATTGCTTGACGTTCTTAAAGAGAGGAATGCGTAAAATTGAGAACAAGAGCGGTTTAAGGGACAGAACGTACTCCTCGCTAAAGTACACTTCAAAAACATACGACGCGTTTACTGAGAGCGAATTCCGGTTTCCGGCCGATTTTACAAACTTTTTATTAGACTATGCATAGCAACGTAATTCAGTAAACGCCTCGGAAAAAATTGACCTACCATATGAGTACACTAACAACGTCAGCTAAAAAGAAAATGGTGGATTCTTGTACTTAGAGCAGGGGTTGGCTGCCAAAAGTTAGGAAAAATTTAGACACGCCTCATCCATCATGGACCTGTACAGTCAAAACGGGCATATTATTAAACAACAGTTTATTTACATTTGTGCGTGAACTACGCTTCGTGCATCTCAATTAATGTGCATAACAGCTTTTGTCATTTAAGTAATAATATTAAAACGCCCAGTAAATGATTAAAACTGTCTCAAAAGGCTAAATCAAGCACGAAAACTTGCGAGGCGGAAATGGCGTAGCGCCAGGCATACAAGTCCTACTATAGCACGCGGGACGTGCTTTCAGCCAAGTCTCGAAATAGCTGAATAGGATTGTGACGTGTACTCTCCACTAACCCCTCAGTGACACAGGTTCGAGTCTCAGCAGTATTTTTTTTAAGTTCATCTAAATTTGGAAACCGAATTCACAATAATGTAATTATAAAGTCCCTGGGGGTTTAGGATATTTTAATTTAAATCGTTTTTGGTTGTCTGCATTTTTTAATTGAACAGGTATAATGACTTCTGCCTCACTGGACTGGCATGATGTGTGTTGCAAATGCCGACCCCTGCGTTCTCCACACGTATGCTGGCGCACGATATTTTGTGCCAGTCTTTCATTATGTATTCGACAGACGAGTACGTAGATATGCCTTTGATCTACGGAGAAGCAAGAAAAAATACACCAGCGGCCCAGCATCTATATCGGGAGAGATATCCGAACAGACGACAACCAACAGCAAACACCTTCCGGAATGTTGAAAGGCGTCTGCGTGTAACAGCGTCACTTGCAAGAATGCCTCCTCATAGACACGCACCAGCAACATAGGTGTTAATGCAGCAGTTTTGAACGCCACCGAGAACAATCCGCATACTATAGGAGTTTTCACATTATGAAGGCACAACGGCTGTTATGGAGAATCAGCGTGGCGTTGCCATGTATGTTGCGCCGTAGCGATTGCCGTGGTTTTGCTAGTTGATTCCTGAATTACTGTTCAAATCTATCGCTGTCCATTTCATCATGATAATCAGCAGAACCTTTTTTCGCCAAGAAAACAAGTTGTGCACCCTGTACAAATCGTACCATCCGCATGCAATATTACAAATCGTGGCCCGCGAGCAGTAGGAGATTTAAGACCAGTGGATAACCCGGCCAAAAGCGCTTGCTATCCTTCCAGACTTTTGATACAGTGTGTCCTACATTTACCCAACTTTCGTCAAGGTACACGATTTTCCTTACCTCTTTGCTGAATTGTTTATTTTCCGTAAGCAGGATTGTCGCCGCACTATAATATAATTTGTCTCAAACATAAACGATTTATTTCCTCTCTTTTCAAAATGAAATCCCATTTCCTCCCTAAGCTATAAAAGGTTGAATATTTAAAATTTGGCAAGTCCTCGTCCTCATTGACTTTTTTCAACACGGTCAGAATTGTAGGGGGAGCACTTTGAAATAGAAATTTAGGAAATTTGTGCCATATTTGCGTTGAAAATTATCATATTTTATCTTCTGCTGGTTTTGCATGTATGCCGCGATGTAGTGACGGGATCCTCTTTACATTCTTTTCTTAATATAAAAAATGTAGGCCTACTTACACCAGTCGCCTTATGAAGCTCACTAACAATAAACGAGTCACTGTGTCAGGGGTTCTTTTTCTTTTAATAATCATACACTCTAAGAATTGTTTTCCCGTCGCCACTTTTAATAATTTCGCCTTTTTTTCTGCGATCTATTCCGCACTGATCACTTAACTGCAATGCACATAATCACCAAAGAGCTTGTAAAACTCACTCGCGCCTCAGATTCCCAAAATCTACTGAAAACCTGCGCTGAAGTACAATGCCTTATCGGCCCTTCAACTGTCATACCACATCTGGTTTTCATCATCTCCAAGACACGAGGACCGGCTTTCGTCCGGCGCGCCGCAAACATTTGCCTTTAAATGGCGATTCATTAATACTTCGGTACTGGAGACGTTCTATATGTGTATAAAAAATAATTTCGTTATTTCCTTGACAACTTTGTCGCTGGAAGTTTTTATGTGGACTTACAGAACGAGAATTAGCCAGCGACGACATTTTCCACTGTATAAACGACGAATCTTAACACTTTGTTTTAAACTTTATTTATTTAGAAAAATATGTTTAGACATATTGATATAATTGAAATACCAACGTGGCCTATAAAGCAAGCGCATAATCCAGATTTTTTTCATTGCAATTATTTCGATTTGAAACCATGTTTTGACGTTCGGAGCGAGAAAGATGTTAAAAAATCTGCTTTCAACAAAATTTTAGATTTTATTATTTTAAAAACTATACAATTATATAAAAGGTTTATCGTGCATACCATAGTATTCTTCGGCACATTTCACACCGAAATGCATGTCCATACTTTATCTTAGTCGCATTTGAAAACACGCACATTTGGCAACAGCGCACGTGAATCTTCCATAAGAATAGCATGGTCCATAATAGCCCGTTGTGCCTTCATGACGTGAAAATTCCTCTAGAACACGGTCAGTTGCTCAGGAGGTGAACATCAGCCAATCTTCTGTAGTGCGAATATTGAACACTAATAAGTTCCATCCTTATCGTTTGCACCTACACCAAGCACTTCACGGGAGAGATTTCGAAGCTCGAGTAACATTTTGCGAATGCTTGATGGAGCGAGTAGCAAGTGATGTGGGATTCGCATCCAGGATATTGTTTTCTGACGAATCAAGATTCCACAACAATGGAATTGAAAATCGTCACAGTATACGCTGTAGGAGTGTTGATAATCCTCATTGGGTAAGGGAGGCAGCATTCCAAGAGCAGTGGGGTGTAAATGTCTGGTGTGGAATCTTGGGAGACCAACTTGTTGGACCATTATTCTTCGAGGGGCATCTAACAGGAGCACGCTACCTGGAATTCCTCCGTAGCTCACCCCTTATTATTAGGGAATGTGCCACTGCAGGAGCGAATGACGATGTGGTTTCAACACAACGGCGCTCCTCCGTATCGGTCGAGGATCGTCTGCAATCATTTGAATGCTGCACATTCTGGTCATTGGATAGGAAGACAAGGACCAGTCTCCTGGCCTGCCAGATCACCTGATCTGATACCCCTTGACTTCTTTCTCTGGGATTATTTAAAAGAACCCATTTATGCAGAGGAGCTGGGCAATCTACGCAATCAGCGTATTACAGTGGCTTGTAGAAATGTTCAACCCGCCATGCTACACCAAGTCAGGGGCCCCATCCAACAGCGTGCCCAGGCGTGCATTACCCAAGAAGGTCACCAGTTCGAGCACTTGCTTCGTTAGAGGAGTCATGTTCCAGGAATAGAAAAAAGGATCATTCCAGCGCCGCAAAACATATCACTATGAAACATTTTTAATAACACAATAATTCATTGTCTGCAAAATTGAGTTTAACTTCCATGTTAAACACTGACAATGTAATTTCCTTGCTTTCTGTGTTCAAATGCGCGTATAAATGATCCTTATTTCAATTTCACCTACCTATAGGTATGTTTAAACAACTACATAATTGTAGTTCACCAATAAAGAAACATCAAACAATGCCATAAAACATAAATAAAACAATAAAAATTAATATAATAACAGTTTTCAGAATAATAATTTGTAAATTGTGAGGATTGCACGGTAAAAAAAATAGTACATGCAGGTGATTCGAGCCACCTTCACAGCAGACAGATTACTTCGGAGTCTTGCGCTTGTTCCAACTGAGCTACCTAGGAACGTGTGAGGTAAACATTCCATTTAAGATGTAATACTCGCTGGTTCCAGTGAACATTTGCAGAAGTGCAAACGTCAGCTGTCTAATTACGAATACATTAAAAGGCGATGTGATAACATCTATATTAGCACTAATTTCATCGAGTGTTTAACATCCATGTTAAATACGCGGGTAGAACCTAGTAATGGGGTCGATGTTTTCATGTTGGACTACAAAATGCGGATTGCATAAAACTCGAGAATAAGGGCAGCTGACTCACCTGGTATATCTCAAACATTTTAATCAAAATCGTTAGATTTTCAAGAAAATCAATATTTTCGAAAAATTTTTCATGTAAAGGGTAGTTTAGGGAGGAGGAATTTTCTTCAACATCTTCGTGTCGCATCCTTAAAAGACATTAAACTTAAATACCAACTTAGGTTTTCAACCGACTTTTCGTTTTTGAGTTATGCTGTACACAAACTGACACACACACACACACACACACACACACACACACACACACACACACACACACACACACACACAAACATACACACACACACACACACACAAACATACACACAGACACACACTCACACATACACGGACCTTTTTCTAAAAGTGTTTTTTTTATTCAAGGGACCTCAAAACATATTTCCGGTGAAATTTCGGCATCGAATTTTTTAGTTGAATACATTACTTCCTCTACTTAGTAGTAGAGAAAGTAAATTTTTTTTTATTCAGGGGGCCTCAAAACATATATTTCCTGTGAAATCTCGATATCAAACTTTTGGGTGGAATACAATACTTCCTCCACTTAGTAGTGGAGAAAGTAAAAATGGACAAGAGTGAACTACTCTCTGTATCGTGCACTGGAGAATTGTGCCTGCTACAGTACAATATTTTAGCTTCTATATTAAGATAAGTATTTCATATTCGCTGACAAAGATAAAGATTAAAAATAAAGGAAAGCTGGAAAGACTGGTCTTGGAATGTATGAGCTTTCTTAGTAGAAAGTTATGAATTAATAATAAATAGGTTATGGATCCTTCGAGCCTTTTCAAACATGACCATTGGTTTATCATGTTCTGTGTTCATTTTATATGCACAAAAGTGACCATGTTGTTTCCTTAGTAATATTTCCTTTTGTAGTTCATATTGTAATATATTACATATATTCAGATACATAGGTATTGCAACAGCGTTATACTGTGTTTATACAATAGTAGCACTGTAATTGTTTTGATTGTAATAGAATAGGCATGGGCACGAGAGGAGAGGTAGCGATTGAACTTGGCTTACTCATCCCACATTCTTTTGCCGAGTGACGAAAGTTGTTTTGACATAAGTGCAGTGGTGGCTTCGTTCCAACTGCTCAGTAGTGATAATTTTTGCGCTGTTATTAACTATTTTGTTTATATTAAACATAGGTTGCATACAATAATTACTACAGCAGCCTGCTGTGTTTAGGCAAATTATCTTCAAGTTTATAACCTTCCTTTAAGTTATGCAGTGATATTCTTACGCTGCCTTATGATTAACATGCTAAATTGTTTCTCTTTCACAATAATTAAAGCAGTAATGTTCCGTTGCTGCTTAGCCTTAAAATTTTAAAACTATTTGATCAACATAAATTCTTTGCTTTTAAACTCAACATTACGTTCAAACTTTGAAACACGAAATACAATAGCTTATATTAAATAAACTAATACGAAACTAAACCGCTAAAAAGTGGAACCGCATCGTCCCTTTTAGATGTTTACAAATGCGATTACTTATAAAATACCTTTTGAAATTGTAAATAAATGCTTGTATGATCAGCCAAGTTTGATTTGTGCTTCTGATCAAAGTGGCGTTTTATGTTGTAACGCTTTATATTTGCAAATTGAAATACGCATATTAGACAGCAAACTTTCCTGTTTTTGTAACTTACGGCAAATTGTCTCTACCACTACATGAAACAGACGTCCCGAGGTATACGGTGTGTCCCAAAATTAGACCGACAAACTTTGGGAGCTGATAGATAACATTATTTTAAACACTTTTTGTTAAGGAAAGTTTTTTACTGCGGTGCTTCGTTTAAGCGCTAGACGAGTTAATGTCATAGATTACTGCCTCCCACCCAGTTTAAGTATTTGCCGCAAAAACAATAATGCAAACTAGTATTGCATTTACCTTAGTAAGGTACACAACCTTAATCCAAGAAACAAACACAGAACACATAAACGAAACACAAACATCTCATTGTTTACAGTTAATCACAGCTTTACTATTCAAAGTAAATGTTGGAGCGCACGCCCATTGCGATTAACACAAAGAGTGCATCGGCGTGTCCTATCCTGCCGTACTCTCGCAAAGACACCAGTCATTTCTCTGGTTTAAAAGTTTCTCGCTCTAATTTTGAGTTCCCCTTCTCTCGTTGCCTGGTATTCTGTTCTTCCTATTGGCTAGTAGTAAGACGTCGTCTATGATTGGTATGTCGAAATTCATCAGCCGATCTCGATCCTTAATAATGTAATATTTTCCCACACTGTTAACTGCGAGTAATTTTTTTTGCTGATTTTAAAAGTTGGATATTTAGGGTGATATTATGATTGTAAGACCAAAAGTGGAGAGCTATGGCTAATTTATCTGTTTCTTTGTGTTTGATATGTCTACCGTGTTCTTTCATTCTGGTTTCCAAATTTCTTTTTGTTTTGCCGATATATACCTTATGACAGTCTTCACAGTTGACACGGTAGATTCCTGATAATTTAATACTTCGAGTTGTGTTTTTAGAGGTTGATGGAGTAATATTCTAACCCTACACTTGTTTTGTGGAGCCAGTTTTATATTACAATCCTTAAAAATTTTGTTAATTTTTTTTAAAAATAGAACAAGATGGATGTCTACCGTTCCTTGACTTAAAATTATAAGAAATATGGAAAGACCGGAATTTGGCATACATAGGAAACAAACACACGTAGACAACTACATTAAAAACAATAATTTCAACCCAAAAGCACATCAGCATGCAATCTTCCATAGCTCAATTCACAGGCTGATCAATATCCCACTAACAAATAGAGAATACAATGAAGAACTGGAGCATATTCAACTTGTTACAAATTAGAATGGATTTAAACCCAATTTCGTGACTAGATTATTAAAAAAACATGGAAGATTAAAAACTATCAAGAATGTCAGCAAATTAAAAATTAACGATACCCAAGAAAGACATTGTAAATTTGCATATTACTCAAAATTTTCAACTAATTTATGTGTTTAGAAATATTGACATATTTTTCAATTTAACAATGTGCTCCACAGTTTTAAACACTTCATTTTCATCAGTTTTATATTTTTATTCCAGATGTTCTCGGATTCAGCCAGGTGAATTATGCGTGAATTATATCTTCTTTTAGTATACCAGAACAGAAAGGGAACGTTTTTAGGAGTAACTCCGTGTGTGTGTGTGTGTGTGTGTGTGTATGTGTGTGTGTGAGAGAGAGAGAGAGAGAGAGAGAGAGAGAGAGAGAGAGAGAGAACAGCAGAACTCAAACTAAAAGTTCTATAAATAACATGCTCAATATTTAAATCTGTATCTACCTTTCAATGATGGAATTATTGGAATATGAAGGTTTTTACGAAATTTACCCACTCGAATCACTCTTTATATGGAAAAGCTTTCCTCCCCCCCCCCCCTAAAAAATGGCTCTAACGATTCCAAGTAAAATTCCTTTTTTGATATATCGAGATGAAGAATTAAAGGCCTATCTTGACTTTTATTTAAATAACCTGTAAAAACTGAATGTTGTACAATTTTACATAACTGTGGGAACTGTAACTTAGAATGCGAAAGATGCAAGTCTAGTTAAAATATACAATTAATATCAGATATTTTCTGAAGTACTAGCTGTTGTTAGTTTGCAATTTCTAGTATGTACTTTGTTATACCGGGTGTTTTAAAATGAATATAGGGGTTTTAAGGCTTTGTAATGTGTATTACATTTAATCTAGAATTATAAAGCGTACATCCAATGAAAGAACAGCTCAAACAGTTTTGCTGGGTACACTCGTGTGCATACGCATCCACTATTTCCTCTGCCTTCTATTAGAACACAATAATAGCAAAGATGGACACAGGTAAACAAAAGGCTTTTTGTGTTTTGCAGTTTGCAAGGACCAAATCGGTCCTTACAATACAGCATACTTTCCATATTAAGTTCCATTGTAATCCTCCAAGTGATAACTTACATGACTACCTCCGTAGCGTAGTTGGTAGCGTGCTTGCCTCTGGCGCGGAGGACCCGGGTTCGATCCCCGTTACCAGCATGGAGAGGTGTGGCACGGGGTGCACTCAGCCTCGTTATTCCCGGGGGGACCAATTGAGGAGCTACTTGATGGAAAAGTAGCGACCCCAGGTTGTGAAGACCGCATAACTGGTCAGGAGGGATCGGGGCGCTGATCACGTACCACCTTCCAGTACTGCACCCCACCAATGAATAGATGGTATCATGAGCTTGAAGACACCGGCTGTATTTGTAAAGGGAAGAGTACAGGACGACCAAGGTTGACTGAACAACGTGTTGAACGGGTTAGAGTCTCTTAGGTGTAGCCCCAAGAAATCAGTTCGAAAGGCTAGTCATCTTCATTCTGGAGAGTTTTAAGAAGACGCTTACAACTATGCCCTTATCATTTGCAGCTGTTACAGCTTCTAAAGCCTACAGACTACGATTTACGTGCCAAATTTGCAAACAAGCTGTTGCTGCATGAAGATGAAGGTTTTCTGGATCGCATCGTCTTCAGTGGTAAATCGCCTAAATGGAAATGTGACCGCTCATAACGTGCGCATCTGGGAGTCATCTAATCCCCACGAGGTGATACAGTTAAAACGAGACTCCCCAAAATGGAATGTTGTTTGTGCCATATCCCGGTGGAAAGTTTATGGGCCTTTCTTTTTTGGTGAAGCAATTGTAACTCGTGCTTCTTACTTTGCGCTACAACTATGGCTCTTTCCTCAGTTGGAAGAAACTGAACCAGAGAACTTTATTTGGCAGCAGCATGGAGCGCTGTCTCATAGGCGCCACTCAGTACGCGATTGGTTGAACAACCTTGTACCCAACTGTTGGATTGCCGCAAGGGGCCGGATGACTGAGCTTGTTCCGCGTGGCCTCCACGTTCACCCAATCTGACGCTATCCTTTTTTGACCTTTGGGGGTTCATAAATGATCATGTGGATGTGCCTCCATTACCAGTTGACCTACCCAACTTAAGAATCAGGATTCAGGTAGTTGTTCCAACAATTGCTCCAGACACACTGATCAAGGTTTGGGCAGAACTCGCCTATTGACTGGATGTATGCTGTGTGATGAATGATGCTCACATTGAACATTTGCAGGAAAAATATGATGTGTTGTACTCACATGCCTTTCTCTACTCTTGTACTAACCATTCTTACAAACTCTTAATGCTATATCTTCTTTGTGCTAGTTGAGATAAACATTTGTACAGATTATCTTATTGCTTATTTCCTTGTAGGTTTAAGGGGAATATTAGAATACAGTAGGCTTTGAGCGATAGTCAAATCTATTTAAGTTTTGAGATCCCGTTCTCTTTGCACGCTTAGCATATAAAAATGAACAACGATGTTCCATTTCACGAAAGTCTGAAGTTTTCCGAAACTGACACAAATAACGAGGCATATCTCCGAAATGGTTCACTCTATAAAAATTTTATTCAGACATAAATTGTGTGTTTTAGCAAGATCTACATTTTTGTACAGTAAGATTTTGCCTATCTCTTATGGTTTACGAGTTATTCAAAAGTCATCCAGAGTAAACAGGACTTAGGCTATCGCCAGAAAATTCAAAATATACATTTTATTTGTCATCAAAATATCTCAAACATGACACTTTAATCAAAATCGTTAGACCCATTTTCAAGAAAATCAAAATTTTCGAAAAATTTTCCATGTAAAGGGTAGTTTAGGGTGGAGCTATTTTCTTCAAAATCTTCGTGTCGTATCCTTGAATGACATAAAACTTAAATACCAACTTTGGTTTATAAGCGACTTTTCGTTTTTGAGTTATGCTGTCCACAGATTGACAGACCGACAGACTTGACACATAGACTGACACACACACACACACACACACACACACACACACACGCTGACACACACATACACACACACGGACCTTTTTCTAAAAAGCTTTTTTTGGATTCAAGGAGTCTCAAAACATTTCCGGTGAAATCTCGACATCGAATTTTTGGGTGGAACACAATACTTCCTCTGCTTACCAGAAAAGAAAGTAAAAAGTGAGATGCTCTTTCATTTTTTTTAATGATTTATTGATCGATCAGCGCATGTGAGCTCTACAGACCATTGCTGAAATACACATAACAATAACTAAAATATAATAGGTAACATTGAAATGAGGTAAACCCCATTGGGCTCCTCACTGACAGTATTAGTTGAAATTAAATTAGATCTTGCTGTGATAACTGGTCCAGTGGTAGACGACTCTTGATGCGTATTGGAAAGTTGGATTTTCTGCCAAGAGAGTAGTGAATAGATCCAGGAACGTTCTTTAGATTGCTGTAAAACTGTTCGGCTTGTGAAGAAATTGACTGTTGAATGGTACTGATTCCAGTTTCTGTGTGTAGTTGATTGTTTCTGACAAACCGTGGCGCATTAGTTGAGATACGTAAGATTTTGTTTTGAAACGTTTGGATGCGTTTAATTTCTGTAGCACTGGCTCCTCCCCAAATTGGACAGGCATATGTAAAAGCGGCCTTAAAAGAGTTGTGTAGAGTAGTATGCAGTTTTTTAACTTAAGCGAAGATTTTTTGTTGAGAAGTGGATAAAGTTTTGTCAGTCTTATTTGGGCAAGTTTGAGTTTGTTACTTATATGTGGCTTCCACGTGAGTTTTCTATCAAACAGTACACCAAGGTATTTCACCGTTTCTCTGTCACTTTTCCAGGGTATAGAATTTGTTGCTATCGTTACTCTTGGTGGATATTCCGGTCTGCATAATGTAAACACCACTGCTTCACTTTTTTCATGGTTGAGAGAAATGCGCCAGTTGTCAAGCCAGGGTATGATTAAGTTTAAGGCCTCTTGAAGGCGATTTCTAGCGATGTGCAAATTACGATGGGTTGTATAGATGGCAGTATCATCGGCATACATTGCTATTTGAGCTGTGGGCGTTGTAGGTATGTCAGAAGTGAACAAGTTGAACAGAATTGGACCCAATATTGAACCTTGTGGAACACCTGCTGTTACAGGTCTGGTAGAAGAATGACTGTTATCTATTCGAACTGAAAAGGTACGGTATGATAGAAAGGAAGATATTATTTTGTAGAGGTAGTCTGGAGTGCCATAGAGAAATAGTTTGTATAGTAGACCCTGATGCCAAACTCTGTCAAATGCCTGAGTGAAGTCAAGGAATGCGACAGCAGTGTGTTCTTTCTTCTCGAAGCCTTCTGCTATTTGCTCTGTAATTCGGAGAATTTGATGAGTAGTTGAATGTTTGCGACGGAAACCAAATTGAAAGGGAGGTAATAGTGACACTTGTTCTAGAAATTTTCCTAAACGTTTCAGTATAATCTTTTCATACACCTTGGACAGAGTTGGCAGCAGACTTATTAGACGATAATTTGTTGGATTGGAAGGACATTTTCCAGGCTTATGAATAACAATAACTATGGCGTGTTTCCAGATTCTTGGGAAATAACCCATTCGCATAAAACTGTTGAACAACGAAGCTAGGATAGCAAGTGCTTTGCGACTCAAATATTTTAATACAAAGTTTGGTATGAGATCATGCCCAGGCGATTTTCTTGCGTGAAGTTGCTGGATGATAAAAAGAATTTCTTTGGGTGAAGTGAAGTCTTTCATTTGATGTATGGTTTATAATTGTAAGTTAAATGTAATAAATACTACAAAGCCTTGAAACCGCTATATTCATTTTGAAACACCTATATATGTTTGAATGCTAAATCGCCATTATTCCGTTTCTCGCAAAATGAAGTAAAGATTGTGGTATGCAGTATAGAGTCAGGTGCATATCGACTGGTTCAAACATTTGACTTGTCGGCCTAGCACCTTTACATAGCTGTGAATCTACAACAAAGCCGGTCTGACACCATCTCGTCTAGCATTTATAATGTTTAGCAGGAAGTAGGCAGAAAAACAAGTTTTTAAAAATAAATAAGTAGCAACATAGGAAGATAAATGATAGTGGGTAGAGGAGCATGTGTAGTTGAAGCGCGTATTTTTTTTTTCTTTTCTTTCCTCTACCTAACATATACCTCAAGGACTCTGTAACTAACGCTTAATACTGTCAATAGATAAGTATATCTGTTTCTTTTCCATATATGCACCAAAAACAACCATTTCCCCTATTTTTCCGGACGAATCAAGCCACAAATCGGAAGATATTTTTTTCACACAAAGCCCACATAAAAGAATCATACAAGAAAAATAAACATAATCTACAAAAGTACAGTAAAATACAATCGAAACATAAGAATGATAATATTATTGCTACAGTAACAAAATAACTTTTTAAACAGGATAAAATCAAAGTACAGATTATTAAGGCAACTTCCACTAAAAAGACAAGCAAAATAAGGAAATCCATTAGGCCCACTAGGGGATATAAATACTTACGCGAGGTGACTGCAATAGTTCCAGGCATAACTTCAAAGGAGCGCTTTTTCGCAAACATAGGTTACGTTACGCAAGTCAGACAAGACGGACACGAATCATTTTCAGACAGAGAAGACCCAGACGACCAAAATTGGTCAAATAAATGCGCAGCGCTCGAAATTGGTGATGACTGAACTTAGGAAATTAATTGACGAACTAGATATGGACATTTTATGCCTTCAAGAGCCGTATACCTTTAAAAACAAACTCACGATAATTCCAACTATGGCAAGAGCAATCTGCACTGGGGAAAATCCAATGGCGGCCATTATAATTTTGAATCCAAACTTACAAGTGACCAAAATAACTAATTTTAACGATACGCACAATAACTGTGTTCAGATTAATATGGAAAAGGGGAATTTTATCCTATCTAATCATTACTGCCAGTATAGCCAAGAAATCGACCAATATTTGGATTTAATTAAACAAATACATATCAAATATCGGGATTATGAAACTATTAATACGCTAGACGCTAACGCCAAATCCCATTGGTGGCATAGCGGTATAAAAGATGACAGGGGTGAGAAACTGGAAGATCTCATTTCGGAACTTAATTTATATATTTTTAATAAACCTAATAATCCTCCAACTTTCCAAAATCGCGCAGGAGCAATGTCCAATATTGAAATCACTTTAGGCAATAGTAGAATTATACCCAAAATTCAAAATTGGAAAGTTGGACAGGATTATACCTCTAGTGACCACAATTTGGTCCTATTCAACTACATTCTTAAAATTTCAAGATGGGATAGAAGTTATACAGTACAAAGTTTTAATTTTAATGCTGCAAATTGGAAAGACTTCAATAGGACACTACAGAACAGACAACTAGGACATATAGGAGCTGAAGCTAATCACGAAGCGACTAAATTAGAACACATTTTACAATCCACCATGCTTAAATATATTCCTAAAAGGAGACTCAAAAAATTTAAAGACGATGTTTGGACCGATACATTACAAAATTTACGGAGAAAAGCTCTAAAATGCCGGAGAATTTATCAAAAGACTATTGTAATAGAAGAGAGAAATAGAAATTTAGAAATCTATAGGAAAGCCAAAGAAAAATTTAAGAAAGAATTATTTGAAACAAAAGTAGATTATGGGAAAGTTTTGTTGAAACCAATTCTATGCATAATATATGGGGAACACCTTATAAAATCACTATGGAAAAAATCAGGAAACCGGAAATTTTAAATACCATTAGAAGGGATGATGGGACTTCAACCCAAAACTGGACCGAAACTACACAGGAACTGTTACAAAAACTACTACGCGACGACAGCCAGGTGACAGACACTGACGAAAACACACAAATTAGAAGAAACTTGGAAATGCCGTATCCGAACTCTAACGTTATATATCCTTTTGACAAATCGGAAATACGGCAGATAATTTGAGGACTAAAAAAGAAAAAAGCAGCAGGACCCGACAACATCAAAAACGAAATTCTCATCAATACTGCAGAATCATTAATCCCAATACTTTGTACTTTATATAATAACTGTTTGTGGCAAGGGAAATTTCCCAACAATTGGAAAGTTGCAAAATTAACTGTTTTGAAGAAAAGTGCTGATAAAGATCCGAAGGACTGTAAATCTTACAGACCCATCTGTCTTTTGAACACTATTGGAAAATTTTTTGAAGCTTTAATAAATAAGCGTATTCTGGAATATCGGACACTTATTGGGCTTAATGACGATCAGTACGGTTTCAGGAAAGGGAGAACCACCGAAGACGCAATTAATACCCTTATCACTGCCACCCTAAATTCCAAATCAAAATACGTCATGGCTATTTTCGTGGATATTTCGGGTGCTTTTGATAACGTTTGGTGGCCTCATTTTTTCACTAGGCTTAGAAATTTAAATTATCCCAGAACTTTGTATAACATGTTAGAAGATTACTGTAGAAATAGGAAAGTACAACTTGTTAGTGTGAACCAAATCATTTCAAAAGACATCACTAAGGGATTCCCACAGGGTTCGATTCTCGGGCCCACTTTTTGGGACATAATTTTGGAAACATTATTAGAACAAATTACTCGTATAAATATCTGTCTTAAGGTAGTGGCATATGCAGATGATATAGTCTTTTTGGTAGAGGGAAGTACTAGGAATATGTTGGAGGAAAAGGCCAACAATTTGTTAATAGAGCTATCCAATTGGTGCCAGGTTGCCAAGATGAAGATTTCATCAGCGAAATCGACATATATGATACTTAAATGCTCATTTAAGCGAGATCCCATTATTAAATTTGAAAATAACCATATTAAACGTTCAACACAAGTAAAATATCTGGGCATATTTTTGGACGAAAGATTAAATTTTAAATTTCATACTGATTATGTGAGGGTTAAAGCAGAAAAAGTAATGCTGAAACTTTCCCGTTTAGCACAATTTGATTTCAAAATTCCCTTGAACACCATAACCACCTACCATACGAGCATATTTGGAGCCATAGTGACCTATGCAGCATCAACGTGGGCGCACAGAGCTAGGCTTACTACAGTCAAGACCTTGCTGAGAAGGTCACAGAGGAAGATCCTACTCCGATTTACAGGAGCAGTGAACACAACACCAACCATGGCTTTGCTAGTTATCCTGGGAATTTGGTCTATTGACCTTACCCTACGATACAGGGGTGCATGTTTTTGGATGAAAAAAGGAGATCAAGGAAAAGTTTTTGAAATAATGGATGGTTTTTATCACAAGAAACGGGACGTCAAAAATAAACTATTACAAATCTGGCAAGAAGAGTGGGATTTAATAGAAGAAGGCAGAAGAACTTACTCAATTTTCGGCAACATTAGAGAAAGATTACAAAAGAAGTATAAAAGTTTTAATTATACAAAAGGTACAATACATTTCCTAACCGGGCACGGCCCGTATGGAACCTACTGGCTAAAGATCAATAAACAATTAACCGATATATGTGATATATGCAACATCCAAGACACTCCTGAACATGTTTTCTTTGAATGTCCAAAATATGCACACCTGACAGAAGAACATCGGACACCATTACAAGGACACCAAATCTGCAACATCGTAAGGGATAAGGATTTACTCCACCACCTAGAGACAATGGCTAATACCATCAGCAAATCTGCCATCGAGACCAAAACTCTGCCAAGGCAAATAGATATTCAACATCAGGACCTACCAATAAGACGATCCGAGAGGATACAAAATCAACAACACCGAAATAACATTGATAGTGATTTATCTGATACACAAGATGACCAATAAGACATAAATACCGACAGTGAAGAAATGTTTTAAAATTTTTATGAAAATGAGGTTTTGAAAATGTTTAAATGTTGTATTCTTTACGTTCGATGATGTTTTAGTGTATTATCTTAAATATGTGCAATTTTGTTTATGCTTAATTGTCATTTTGATTATTACGTCTCGCATTTTATATAATTATGCACGAGTGTATCTGTACTGTAGTGTGGAGTTTAAATAGTTTCAAATGCTTTCTAAATCTAGAGATTAAAATTGTTTCGTAATATTTAATATATAAATCTGAATTTTAAATATTAATATTTGATTTACATTTAATGCAATATTTTATTTTATTAAATAAACTTAAATGTTTTAAAGCTTTAGTAGATTGAGAAATATGAAGGATTTGTTGTTTATTTTGGGCGTCTGAAGATAATTTGTATTTTTGAGTTATTTAATTGAGGTTCTGAAGCTTTTGAATTTTGCAATGTTTGTGTTATATGATGTTTATGTGTATTCTTTCAAATATGTGTAATTTGTTTACGTTTAATAGTTATTTTGATTATTGTATTTTATATAAGTATGCATGAGTGTAATTGAGCTGTAGTGTGGAGTAAAGGAAGTTAGGAGTGAGTTGGTGCTGGGTACCAGTACCAAGATGGCCGCCGGATTCCGGCGGTCATATTTTGTTTTGTTATGGATTTTTGATATTTGTAGATTTAGTAGTAATTGGTTACCAGTTATTTATTTTATTACTAGATACCAGTAATATTTTATTTAAATTTTTTTGTTTTTTATAAATTTTGATTTTGAAAGATAGAGTTCTTATAAGTTATTTTATATCTTATAAGAGGTTGTGTTTAAAGAGGTGAGTTTTTAAACATTTTATAGATTTTTTAAATTAAATTTATAACAGTTTTGAATAGGTATGATTAGGGATGAAATTGAATGTTTTCTTTTTTAAATTTATTTTGCTAATTTGTTGTTGTTTTTTCCCCCTCTTAATTTTAGTTAGAAGAGGTGTGGTTTTAGGATGTTAAAATTTTGTGTTTTAAATTATTTTATTTTTATTTTTATTTTATTTTATTAATCAGTAAATTTTGTAAAGTGTATATTTGTTTTATATTTGTAGTAAAATAATAAAGAGCTGAATATTGACCCCGGTTTAAGAAATTAGGTGCCGGGGTCCAGTATGCAGATTTATATATATTTTGTTTCTTTTCCAAAAGTGAGTTGTCAAAAATTGTAGAGCAGCGTTGTTCATTTCTTCATTTGTGAAACACTTCAAGTTTTAAACGGAAGTATCCAACCCGGTTCATTGTAGTTATCTATTATGCACTCATAGGCTAATATTGCATTACCCAAAATATTCGTATAATGGTGTTTTAATTGTATAATTAAAATTAAATACAGGCTGTCCCAAAAACACCGACAGCGATTAGTATGTTATGCGGGACGACAAACTGATCGGTTTGCAAATGGGAAACCCTGTTCGGAAATGCACGGTTTGGACGCTGTAGCACATCGAAGTGTGAGATGGGTGTGCGTTCACATTTCATCAATAAACCCAACATCGAGCTGTCTACATTATAAACGGGCTTCGAATTGTGTACCTCCCACGTCATTGCAGAGCCTATATCGGCTGCGGTGAGCCTCATGTACATGACCCAATACGTGCCGCTGTCTTTGAAGATTTTCAGGCGACCCTTGGACTCGAGCCATAAGGTCCTCCGCTGACGTTTTAGGAGTGTCATACACCATACTCTTCATCCAACTCCACAGAAAATAGTGAAGAGGTATCAGATTTGGCGACTATACTGGCCATGGAACTGGTCCACCTCATTCCATCTGGTCCATCATTCCATCGAGGTTGACGTGATTCTGCACATTTACATCAAAATGTGCTGAAGCTCATGTCGGCCATTTCAGCAGTTGCGTACTAGTACGTGTAGCACTGCTATTATAAATTTAGTCTATTCGTAACAGCAGAAGTGACGCAGCAGGATGCGTTCCAAGGTCTCTATGGAGGAATGTAGCGCATGCGCAGGAATATTATTATGCTCAGGTCATTCATACCAGAACACAGATGGCTGCACGGTTGCATACCTTCCGTATTAAGATACCAAAACGAATGTTAGCAAATTGTCCCAACCGTTCGTTCTGAAAATTCGATGCGCTACAGCGTCCAAACCTATATTTACGAACAGGAGTTCCTATTTGAAAACCGATTAGTTTGCCATCCGGCACAACATACTAAGCGTTGTCGGTATTTCTGGGACACCAGTATATGTATGCATGTGTGTACGTCTGTGTGGGTGGGTGGGTAGGTAGGTACATACATACGTACGTAGGTAGGTGGGTACGTAGGTAGGTAGGTAGGTAGGTAGGTAGGTAGATACGTAGGTAGATACGTAGGTAGGTAGGTGGGTGCGTAGGTAGGTAGGTACGTAGATACGTAGGTAGGTAGGTGGGTACG